>AYEL01077404.1:0-93334 GCA_000484575.1 Olivierus martensii
AAATTAGAATTTTCCTAATTTGCTAGGTCCTTCCTGATGCACTTATAAAATTTTATAATACATGAAAAAGAGCCGAGGGAGAAAAAATCTCTTAATTTAAGATTCCATGCTTCACCAATACAAAAAAAACACTTTTTTTTATAATTAATCGTTTCTGAAAAAAGCCTACCGTTTTGTGGCACTGCAGTCACCAGTTTTGCATTGCTTTGTTGCATGTATAAATAAACAACTAAATTTTTAATCATGTTTACAAAGGAAAACTTTTGATAAATTTCTTCATTCTTAAATACTTCAATAAATTCTTTATCTGATTTTAGATTTTTATTTAAACTAATTATAAAGTTTGTAAATCATTATGAAAGCTGCATACCGAACAGCTTTCATATCTTCTTATTTTATATATACTAAAAAATTTAAGACAATTTCTTAAAAAAAAAAAAAAAAGATTGAAATGACTTAACAAATAGAAATACAATTACAAAATAAATATCAAAAGATAAAATAAACAATACTTGAAGAAATGATTACTATATCCATAGAGATTATGCTATAACCATGAAATGATGTATCACATGCCTCAAATTCTGACACCAGTATTGCAATATATAGTAATTACTAAACTTTGATCCTTTCTCTTTAAGAAAAAGAACAAATTATTTTATCATCATTAATTGTTAAGACAGAGAGAATTTTTTTATCTATTTATTGTCATAATTTGCATATTATACATTCTATTAAAAAAATTTGTAAAAAATAAATATCTTTTCTCGGATTGAAAATCCTACAAAAAAATATGTAAACATATCTTTCGATACAATTTGAATTTATTTTTTGTTTCTTTGTCTCAAAATGATATTTTTGTTAATTCTTGAATGTCCTCTGGCAATAGACTAGTGCCCTACAGTTTGGAAAACACTGACCTATGGCATTCACGAATTGAGAAGTAAAAAAAATCACTTACAAAAAAATAGGTGATTTTTTAGATGTCAGAGTTTTTTACAAGTGACACCAACTGGTTGCTGACTGCTGATTTAGCATGTTGCAGCCTTCTTAATGTAGCCTTCTTAATGTATGTGGCCTAGGGAAACAAAAAGATTGAGAACCACTGTTCTAGAGGCTCCCAATAAATTATGTGAATTTTATTTAAATTGGATAATATTTGCATAATATATCATTTTGAAAAAACAAATATTGTGCTGATATTAGATAATATCAATCATTTGTAATATGATGGATTCCCTTGAGGATTCCAATATCATATGTATATCATTCAGATTGGCTAATATTTATCTGAAATATTATTCCAAAATAAATGAAATATCTTCTCTCATTTATTATATCTGATATTGATCATTTTGAATTTTTGATAAAAAAGACATATAAAATCAAAAAATAATAGAAAGAATAGGTTAAGTGATTGATTCATCAGTCTTGACTAAATTGTTTATTTTGTATTGGTATTTGATGTAACTGGCATTGTTTGCAATTGTTCTTGATTCTATATAAATTAATTGGTTATTTCTTTATTTACTTCTCATGAAGAATGTCATCAGTTTGCAGTATACTCTTAGATATGCATTTTCCATCCATTTAGATTTGTGTTACGTATTGTACACCTCTATAAGTGATATTAATTTATTAATATAGATATTTCTCAATGTATAAATAATTGGGACCAAAAGGTTTTATGAATCTTGAATTCTGTGTAAGTCAGAAAAACTATCAGGAACTAGGTGAATTATGGTGATTGTGCCTATGCAACATTATTGTGCTATATTATTCCCTGACTGAAAAGGAGATAATGCTTCATATAAAAGATATATTAGTATTATGATTCTTAAAATCAACAAACAATATGCAAAATATAAATAAATCAAACTAACATGAATTTTTAATTGCTGTGTAAATACAATAAATATTTATGTTCTATACATCAAAAGAAGAAAAATTTTAGAAAATTTTTTGCATAAGTCAGATATATGTAAGCCAAATTTAAATTATACTTTTTGTAATTGTGTATTTTCCAGTTTTTCATTTAGAATGATGAAGGATTCATCAAATATGAAATGTGTTAATTAAAAGTGAAAGTTCTGTACAACCAATAAAATATGTTTTTTTGATTACTAAATTTTTGTCATCTGTTCTGGTTGCATATAACAATCACATCTATAATTTAGGAATTCTCTATTATTGTCTGTTAATGAAATGTCTCATCATCATAACAAAATACTATCCAAATTATAAATTTAAAAATAATATGATTTTACAATTTAACTAAAGCACTACTAGCAGTTGAGGAAAAATTCTTTTAATATGCAAATGTTTTTGGCACAGTGGCCATCATCAGGCTACACAATTAGAACTAGAATTAGAATCTTTTAAGAACTTTTTAACATTTGAAGAAACATACGTTGATATCGTTACAAACAGCTGGATAAAGTAGAAAGTAAAAATAAACATAATATAATATAATAGTGGAAACATAAAATATATAACATTTCTATACATGGTTAGGGTTGCAGAAAGTTATATATTTTATGTTTCCATTATTATATTATATTATGTTTATTTTTACTTTCTACTTTATCCAGCTGTTTGTAACCATAGCAACATATGTTTCTTCTCATGTAAAAAAGTTTTTTAAAAGATTCTAATTCTAGTTCTAATTGTGTAGCCTGATGATGGCCATTGCACCAAAAACATTTGCATATTAAAAGAATTTTTCCTCAACTGCTAGTAGTGCTTTAGTTAAATTGTAACATTGTATAAGAATATAAGCAGTGTTTAGAACAAGTTGACTAATTAATATGATTTTTTTAATTTACTTTGTTTTTCTCAAATTCTAAGCGCACATAAGCAGTCCAGTATTTTTTTTAACATAACCATTTAATCTGAGTAACGTTTTCGGCTTTTACGCTATCATCAGCTCTTACAAACATTTAATGGAATACAATATAAAATGCTACAGTTCTAGAACTAAAAATGTAACTTTAAGAACTAAAATTCAAAAATTCAGAAATATTTTTCCTCTCTTCAGTGTTTAATAGTTATTTAAACACCAAAGAGAACAGTTAAATTTTTTCATTTTTAATTTTATTTTGTTTTTCTCTCATACAAAATTCCCTTTTCAGATTTTTATGAGAAGTTGAAGTGAATATAAAGAATTATTTAAGTATTAGATAAAAATTAATGTTGTAACATGACAAAAAGATGTGACTGCCACCCCAAAAGGGGGAGAGGTAGGAAAATGGAGAGAGTAGTAGTACAGGTAGGCCTCAATTAGCGTGAATAATTGGTTCCCAGCTCTTCATGGACTAGTTCATGATGCCACACCTTTTGTCTTTTCTGAAAACATGCCTGCTCATGAATATTTTGGAAAGTTACTTCAGATTGGTAACATTAATTTTTTTAAATTTAGCAAAATCTTTATTTAGAGTTTGTGTTTAAATAGTATAAGTTATATTCTTACTTTAGGTGGTTATAATTACTTTGGCACTGAGAGAATGTACAGTGGAGTTGATGGAAGAGAGTTGGAAGCTGACATATTTTGTGGTGTTGTTTACTATCAGAGATTACGTCATATGGTTGCAGATAAATTTCAGGTTCTTAAAAATCTTTTGTTTATAATCAATTAAGAAATTTTGCAAATAGCATATACTTTTATGCACAAAATATTTTAATTTTTGTTATAGAATTTATTCAGTTCTTACTATGATGATACTTTTGCATTTAGGTTCGTACAACAGGACCGATAGATATATTGACACATCAACCAGTGAAAGGAAGAAAAAGAGGAGGTGGAATTCGATTTGGAGAAATGGAGAGAGATTCTTTGCTTGCACATGGCACATCATTTTTACTTCACGATAGACTTTTTAATTGTTCTGATAAATCTTTGGTAAGTATATTATTACTTATTATCATATTGAAATGATATTGTCAAACAATGTGTAAATCCTTTTTTTTTTCAGGCACATGTATGTAGAAAATGTGGCAGCCTTATTTCACCACTTTATGACCTTTTTTTTTTTCAGGCACATGTATGTAGAAAATGTGGCAGCCTTATTTCACCACTTTATGAGAAACCTATAGTTGATGAAAATTTGCCATACAGTTGTAATGAAAAAATCTCAAAGTGGAAGTGTGTTGTTTGCGATACTGAAGATACAATTGATGTTATTTATATACCATATGTTTTTCGATATTTTGTTGCAGAATTAGCTGCAATTAATATTAAAGTAAAATTAGAGATAAAGTAGATTAATCTATATATACTTTTAATTATAATCCTTAGCTGGATTATAGTTTTTTGTAATTTATAATATCACTATGTGATATAACAATACTGCAAAATGTAAAATGGTTTGTACAGCTAAGAAGCAATTCTATTGATTTGATAGAACATGATGCAGTATTAAGTAATTTATTGTATATAAAATAAAATATATTTTTATATTTGATCTTTCTTCATTATAATTCATTCAAACTACATATTAGTTAAGATACAAAAATTATTGACTCTGCTATACTCCTCCCACTTACTAATCAAAAAAATATTATTTATAAAGCATATCATCTAAATAATTTCAATGATCCTTTAATAAGATTATATATTAATTCCAACATATTTAATTTTTCAGTAAAACATAATTTGGAGTGATAAGTAATTCAAATCTCAAAAAAGATCATTACTTTCCTATATTAATATTAATTTGTTTTGTTTTAGCATGAATTAAAACTATTCAATGAGAAGATGCATCTTAAAAACAAATATATATATTTTCCATTTATATCAATTATGATAATTAGCCTCTGGTTAATTTGTTTTTCATCATTTAACAAAGAATCATTAGTTTTGAAAGAATAATTTAATAGTACACTGAAGAGAGAGAACCATATAATTATTTTTCATACTGAATGTATAATTTTTTAGGTTATTTTCCAGAGAGGAAACTAATAAGATGTAATTGAATTTTAGAAAATCTGCAAACAAATCTTTACTAACACTGCTTAACATTTAACACTATCAATTGTCAATAATTTATATATAAAAGTGCAATATGACTTCTTTGTTACATAACAATGACATCGTGCTATTTATGCTACTTAATATTAAAATTGGACACAAAGCCAATGGAAAATAAAGAATATATTCAAAGATTAGGTGATTTTTAGTTCTTTTCAGAATTGCTTGTTTTTTAATATAATAATTTGATATACTATAAAATAATTTTCTATTATTATATGAATATTTAATTGCTTTGTTTAAATACATAACAGTTTTGATTCAATGTATGTCAAACTATGTACGCAAAGTTTTTTTTTTAATTTTGATTACCTCTTTAATTTTATATATAAGTCTCAAGATAGATAAACATTATTTTAATTCAAATATTAAAAAATAGTTCATAAATTGCTATTTATTTCTTGGGTGAATAAAATATAATTTCTCTGAATGTGCATTTGCCTGAAAGAATGCATGAATACTGAAAGTTTGAGAAAACACATATTAATAAAGCCCATGAAACAACGATGATGGTCTAGGAATACTATTAGAAGGTTATTAGTAATTTCCAATGAAAGTTAACTGTTAAGACTGTTTAATTTCCATATCATTCAGTTTACAAGAATATTTTTTTTTTTTAGCTCTATTGAATTATACAATAAAAACTTATTTTTATTTCATAATTCAATAAAGGATCATGTTTATATTGTAAAACCATTCATTAATGCAAATAGTGCATGTATGATCCTTTCTTACATAGTATGCATGTATAGATGATGATACTATGTATACTATGTAAGAAAGGATCATTATAAGAGAATTGTTTTTATAGAGCAATAAAAAATTTACTACAGCTTGAAAATTATCATATATCTAAAGTATAAATTTATTTTTAAAGATAAAAATAATTTCAAACTTCTAAAGTATAAAAATTATTTTAAACTTCAATAAATGTAGATGAAAAAAATTTGTAGCTGCAGTATTCCAATTGAGTTATATTTGTTTATAATGCTAATTACGAAAAAACAACTTGCTTTAACTTAAGTTTATTTTTAAAGATAAAAATAATTTCAAACTTCAATAAATGTAGATGAAAAAAATTTGTAGCGGCAATATTTCAATTGAGTTATATTTGTTTATAATGCTAATTACGAAAAAACAACTTGCTTTAACTTAAGATCAAAGTTCATACAGCACTATGAGCAAGGAATAAAAGAACTTTAATGTCGTATATATGTTCTCTTACTAAGAAGCATGTACTGATGAGGGACCGGAGTTGGGTCCGAAAACATACGACATTAAAATTCTTTTAATCCTTGCTCATAGTGCTGTATGAACTTTGATTTGTTTATAATTATTTTGAAGATTAAATTGTTCTAAAATATTAAAGCATTAGTTATTGTCTTTTATTCACTAAAGCAACTCAAGATTCTCAAAAATCAAAATTTGAATATATGAACTTTCATTCCTTCAGCCTTTAAGCTAAGTATTTTTTTCTTTAGTTATTCTAGTATATTGGGTGGCCAACATATCGATTGACAATGACAGAGAGGTAGCCCATGGGGATCAGTCATATTTTCTGAATTGAAAATTGTTATTGTTGTTTGAAATCACTGGCGGTCTACTTTATAGACTATACTGTAGTCTATAAAGCAGACTGCCAGTGATTTCTGAAATGAAAAGTAGCTCTCAAACCTAAAACAGTTGGCCACCACTTTTATATGCAATGGACTGATATATCAAAAGCATCATTTTTAGGTTTGGTTCTTGTAGTTTTGTGTTTGTTATGTTTATTATGATAATGTAGTGTCCTAGTAAAGATTAGTAGTAGGAAATCTATAACTTCTGAACATTTCTGATTTCCAACCATAGGGTTTGAACTGAACTCTGTCATAAGTTGAGGACTACCTGTATTTTATTAGTTTTTGTAAAAAAAAAAGAAAAAAAAAGAAAAATTTGTGTGTGTATA
Organism: Olivierus martensii; assembly: GCA_000484575.1. Taxonomy (NCBI): domain Eukaryota; kingdom Metazoa; phylum Arthropoda; class Arachnida; order Scorpiones; family Buthidae; genus Olivierus; species Olivierus martensii. The sequence continues at coordinate 6,975 of AYEL01077404.1, forward strand.
CATTCATCTGAAATGAAAAGTAGCGCTCAAGCTTAAAAAGGTTGGCCACCACTGTAATACAACAAATCTTGCATAAATCTGCTTGTACATTTACCTATCTGATAATGTCAAAGCATTGCTCATATTTATAAAACCAAAATTCAGAATATTCAATAAATATAGTAATATTAAATAAACTCTATTTTAATGTTACTCTTATTGTATAATTTACAATGAACTATACAGTATAAATCATCCTTGTTACAATAATACATCTATTTTGAATCTCAACCTTACTAATACTATATTATACATTCCACTTTTGCTTTTATTTAGTATTTTTTCCTATACAGAAATTTGTAGCAAAAATAAATGTAATTAATTATTAAAATCAAATGAAGCTGTAATAAATGATGAAATTTTAGCTGGTTTTACATTGAATGTTATATTTAGGATTTTAACAGAAGATGAGGAGGCAGAAAGTGATTTTTCTGATAAGATTACATTGGCTATAGAAACTGTTTAGGTCTGATCATTTTCATGAGGTATAAATGTTGGTCATTTTCAATTTTTTCTGTCTTCATATGCAATTAGGAAATTTTGGATGAGTTGGCTGCTTTAGTTATGCTGACTAATCTTATAATAATATCATCTGGTGATGGTCACTTTATAAATCATCATAATCTAGCCAACATTTTCAGTGATGGATCTATGTTGTTTTATTTCAGGAATATTTCTTAACATTTTTTCAGTTGCAGACATTTCAAGTGATCTTGGAATCATTTTAGTCAAAGTTCTACAATGATTCTGCAATGGTTTGTCAAGAAAATAAAACTAATATGTAGTGAATATTAATTTGTTTTCTGAATATTAAAAAATTGCTGTGAGAATGTGCATACATGATGTGGGCAGGACGAAGAAAGTGCTCAATGATAGTGAATTGTATATTGATGAATGAGCTTTTTTCTGTTAACAGATTACACCACTTTAATGATCATTGACTAAACAGTACTTATACAGGCTGCATACTTTCTATATAGGTGTAGACTATAGAGCAGGGGTGGGCAATTATTTTCTGCCGAGGGCCGGATAAACAATCTTAGGGGTGGGCAATTATTTTCTGCCGAGGGCCGGATAAACAATCTTCAGGGGTGGGCAATTATTTTCTGCCGAGGGCCGGATAAACAATCTTCAGGAGAAACGGGCCATATAAAAATTGAAAGTATCTAAGGGGAAATTTAACTTTATGGTGCCGTAATTATGTAATTATTAATTATTATTATGTAATTATGTAAAGATATTATTGATGATAATATTAGCTACTCTATTAATAATTAATAAAAACTACTTTGACATAAAATTCCTATTCATGTTCAAACAAAATTGATTCTTGCCCAAACACAGTCTCATCAACACACAGGAAAAGAATAATGGTTGCGCCAATTTATCTACACATTTTTGTAATCTCGCTATCGTATGTAGCTACTTTTATGATATACAAATAATATATTTGCATATCAATATTATTTTTAAAATACACTGTTCTTGTGTTATTTTCTTAGTTTTGGTTTGTGTGCAAAGAGTTCAAAAGCATCCAAACTATTTTTTTTTCATTAGAAAGATTAGAAAATAATTTGTCCAACAAATTAATAAATTCGGATAATTTTCTTTAAAAACAAGTATTTCATCAAACTGATTGATTGCTAGCAACCTATTACATCAAAATGTTACAAAATATTAGGTAGTTACGTAATTAATTTTGTAAAAAATTTACGACTTCGTGTGAATGGTAAAATTTATTATGTTCATGGTTAACAACATCATCAAAATTTGGAGTAACTCGGTAGTGTACGTGTACACTTGCGACATATCCATTATTTTACACTACAAACTATCCATTATTTTATTTTTTCTTTTCGAGTAGAATTTTACAAATGTGGGCCTTGAAACTGTAATTTTTTCTAATTTATGCAGCGGGCCGTATAAGATGCCTTCGCGTGCTGGATCCGGCCCACGGGCCACCTTTTGCCCACCCCTGCTATAGAGGCTGTCATCAATGGATTAGGGGTAGGACCTAGAATAGAGCACAAATCCTTTTGATAGAATTCCAAAGTATTCCAAGTTGTCAATCCTGCCGACTATAGATAAACAATCATATTTTTGTTTATTCTTTCTTTTGTTAACAGTAACAAAACTATATAGTAGATATAATTACTATATTTTCTAAGGAAGCAATTGCACCCCATTATACTATGATTAATATTCTACTAATGATATTAAAATTTATATTATTTTATATTTATTAATATAATATAAATATTTATACTATGATTTATTCAGTGATTATTAATTTATATAATAGATTCAATTGATAAACAAATAATAAATAAAATACATAACTCAATTTTATGCATGTGTGTGTTTCAGTTTTATACAAACAACATTTGCTATTTCTTAATTTTTTTTTAGCTGCATCTCCTTGCTAAATTTCTGATTGTGCCACTGATGGAGAGTATGCAGATATTGCTTGTGAATGGTTACAATAATGGTAATGTAAGTGCAACAGTTCCGGGTATCATCAGCAGTTTCTTAATCATTAAGTCTTAGTTATCTTCAGTAATGTTTATTTATGCATCAGAAAAAAAAAGACCTGGATTCTTTAGGATGGAAGTGCAGCATCTTTCCACTCAGTTATCCAAGCACCTGCATAAGATTGTAATGAGTCCATACTTGTGTTTCTTGTAATAAGCTTTGAAGCAAACTCTGTTGAAGTTTGCTTCAAAACAAAGAACCGTGTATAAAGATTTTATTCTCAGATGAATATAATTTCAATAGAGATTGCATCACAATGTAAGAAACATACACGATTTTATGATCTTGTGATATAAGGATAACTGAATGCTATACTTCCATGCTAGAAAATTCGGATTCAATTCCTCGGTCACACATCTCCAGACTTTTTCAGAAATAATCTGGATTCAGCTCACTGAACCCCATCCATCTATCTGTCAACCTCTCCACAGATGTGGAGGCCCATAGTCGACATTAAAACATTTCATCATTTAGTAACAGTTGGAAAACTGCATAAAGCAACTAAGTTTTTGTTTTCTAAATCACCACATAAGATTGTTTCTCAATAAAAATTTGGTGTGGTATCAAAAGAAATCTACTTAGACCATTGTGTTTGAATATCAATCAACATTTTAATGCTATTTAAATTTCCTACATGAAAATCTACTATTGTTATTTGAATATGTTCTTCTAACAAGGCAATAAATATATCTGCAGTAAGACTGAGCAACTCCTCATTTTCTGACGGTATTCCTATAACAACAATTTCCAGACTACTGGATTGCTTGATATGGTGCAATTACTTAACAAGCAAGATTATAGATCTTTCATCTGTGAAGTCATATGAAATCCCTGGTATATGTTTTGAAATCAACTGCTTGCAAACAAAAATAATGGAGTGAAGTGCTCACATAAAAAAAAGAAGATTGTTAATTCATTTATAAAAAGGGCTCAACTTACATCGACAATCAATTTGACCATTCTTAAGATAATTATATGGAAATCAGTTTAGAATGTGTGACAAATGTTAATGGAATTATCCTAGCACAAATTAAAAATGTGATATAAATGCTAATTCTTATTTGTTTGACAAACCATTACAAATCAAATTCATGTTAACTTAACTGAATTAAAGTTTTAATTATTTCAGGATCATTTTACACTCAATATATTCTATTGCAAGAAATCCTGTTTATATCACTCATAGAATGATAAAATATTTCCTAGAAAATAACTATAAAATATTTAATTAAATATTTACTTTTAAAAATTTAATCATCTAGATTCAAATTTGACATTCCAGATAATCTATATGTTCAAAATCTATATAATAATTTTACCTGAGAAATAAATGAATAATTTTCACTTATTAAAAGCTTTTACATTCAAAATATAAAAGTTAAATTTATATATTTTACTGAAACAACATTATTTATAAACAAAAATATTGTTACATTTTTTAAATATTTTCATGTATATAATCAATATTGCAGATAATACAATTTATAAAAGAATTAAAAAATAAAGATGTTTACTTTTTAATTATTAAAATTAAACAAATCTATAATAATTGGTTAAAAAGATATATGCAACCTGTTCATAGCAGATAAATGGAAAATATATCATCTGTGATTATAGTATCAATCCAGTAAAATGTTTTAATTTTATATTTATACAAACTACTATCAGAACAAATAGATAAACTATTATAAAAATACTTAGTGAAGACAAACAATGACTTGAATGATCTTTCATAATCTGTTTTATTTTTATAAATATAAAAAAAAAATTTACTTCAGTGTCCAGTAATTACCATATATAAAAATGTTTATAAAAGTAGAAGCATAGATTTCAATAAAACACAATGTTGTTTATTTATTTATTTATTTATTCTAATTAAAAACTTACATAAATATATTGCAGTTTTGTAAATACTGTACAAGTAATTTATAAATTATGCAAACAAAACAAATTCACAATCTTATTTTGTTAAGAATTTGATTGATACAGAACATACCAAATATATCTGTATTTGTTATTTATTTGTTTTATTTACAAATACAAAACAGCGTAAATAAATTTAATATGACAAAATTAATTTTTAATAAAAATATAGATGAAAAGGAAAAGAGCAAGGATGCTAAATAATATAAAAATCAGTTTTTAAATTGATGAAAATAATAGTATTTTGTAAATAAATTATAGAATTTATAATAAAAAACATTACAATATAAAAATTATAAATATTAAATTCTCTAATCTTTCAAAAAGAGTTTTCTTTCTTTCATGTTTTCTTAGATGTTCAGGTTAAGAGAGAGAATACTTTTGTGTTATATAATTCCAAAATTAATAAGGTTTTCACATGATAGTGCATGTGATCAACATGCACATTCTACCTCATTAAATTATGCTAAAAAATCATGAAATGGAGTACTTTATATTATTTGCCTTAATTCATCAACAGATCAGTAAATTTTTAATCATACAATGCAATAAAAACTTTCAGAGAAGCATGTTTTGCCTTAAAATATAAAATATATTTATTCGTTTTTTTAAGAAAACATAATTCAAAATTGATACAGCTTTAAATACTGTAACTTACGAAATATTTAATTTAAAAATGTTCTTGATGCATTTAATGTTCCCTTTTTCCGTTTTTTTAAGGAAACATAATTCAAAATTGATACAACTTTAAATCCTGTAACTTACGAAATATTTAATTTAAAAATGTTCTTGATGCATTTAATGTTCCCATTTTTTTTTTTTCTCAGAAATACTTTAAATTTCAGATATAATGTTGTCTAAACTTTAAAACGAAGTTTTTACTTTCTTATATAAATATAATTCTTGTTTTATTGAGTGATAATTAGTCACTTAATTCAATTGAAAATCATGTATCTCATAAGTAGCTAATTAAAAAACTTGAACAGGCCTATATATGATAGAAGTAATCAGTTTGAAAATTCATAAATTAGGAAAGTTTCAGTCAATACATTAAACAAATAGGCTCTTCAAAGATCAGTTGGAACTTTTCTTTGTGTTTTTTAGAACTGTATTCATTAAATTCATCTAAAATGCCAGATCTTGCTACCTACACTTTTCCTTGTACAGTATGTAACAAAAAGATAATAAAGATCTCAACAAACATAATCGTCTTACAATCCAAACAAATCCATGCACAATTTATATCTGTTAATATTGAAATAAATTTATAATCATATTCAGGATCTTTCAGAGAAGATGCGAAACTAGGGACAACTAACAATTTTGAGACCCTTCAAAAAATAAAAATTGATGAACATACAGTGGTAAGTGTACAAGAAAAACAAAACATTGAGATAGAGAACTTCAAATTTTGACAAACATTAAAGCTCTAACAGTATCAAAATTGCAAATATATTTTTTCTAATATTGCAGTTATAAATTGAGACCGGAGATAGCCACCCTCTGATAAACATATAGTATGATCAGTGGCTATCCTTTAATTATAATCCATTAAATTAATGTTTAAGTATTGGCTCAGAAAGTAAAATTCTCTGATTTTTAGAAACTGCAACCATCTAATAATGCTTTCCATATAAATAATAATAATCTAGATAACTGATGAAAAATTAAATAATAAATTCTCTTTTTTGCCTTTTTTGCTCTTATTTACTTTTTGTTTGTAAATTCTCTTTTTTGCTCTTATTTGCTCTTTTATAAATTCACATATATGCGAATTTATATATAACTGATGAAAAATTAAATAATAAATTCTCTTATTTGCTCTTTTTTGCCTTTTTTGCTCTTATTTACTTTTTGTTTATAAATTCTCTTTTTTTTCTCTTATTTGCTCTTTTATAAATTCACATATATGTGAATTTATAAAAGAGTAAATAAGAGAAAAAGAGCAAAAATACAGCAAATAAGAGCAAAAAAGAGAATTTATAAACAAAAAGAGTAAATAAGAGCAAGAAAGGCAAAAAAAAAGAGCAAATTGAGTAATAAAATTAGCAATTTCCTTATCTTTCATTCAGTTTTTCTTATTGGAATCTCAGCATTTTTAAAGGACAATTCTCATTTACTTGGCATCAAGATCACACTCACCGAGGAATATTTAATCGAAATGTACAGGAAATGGAATCATTGATTCCGAAACTTTTTCAGGAAGATTTTTATTAGTTTGTTTTGGGATGACTACCTACTAATAATCTACAGAGAAGTCGAGATTATAAAGGAAACATCGATCGATCCCATTCTGTCAACTACCGTTATGAGTTTCTCACTTATGAAGAGGAGACTTCTCCTTAATAATAAGTTTTAAAACTGATCGAAAGATAGATTATTAAAATCGAATGCACTTTATTAAACGAAACGCATTGAATTAATCTGTATATATATACAGCCATATAACTTATTAATAAGAAGTTCATTAAGCAGTTTGAACGTACGAATACTTCGAAGGCTACTTTAAGTAATTCAAAATTTAAAGTTTTACGTCAGCAAAATTTGAATTTCTAATCGTGGAAAATCGAAAGTTGTATTTCGGAAGTGAAATTCAAACAATAGGGACCATAACATAATTAAAACTATAAACGTTTAGATGCTATAAAGTGGAGAAAATCAATCAGGATAGAAGGGAAACAATCCCTTTAGTAAGTGATAAAAACAACTTTTGGTTAGATATATGGGCCCATAAGTTGTACGGGTTATAGTTAGATGAGACACACATTGGAAGCTGAAGGGTGGATCAATTCGAGTGTTCGAACGATCATCAATGTCTGGGGAACCGCATAAAAACCGCATAAGAACCAACTCAGCAGTTGTCGATCTTCGGCTCCACTGCTCTTCATACACCAGTAAAAAGTTTCGTGATCCCTTTTATTCTGGCAACAGATGCCTGTCGAAATATCTTTATTAATGCCCTCTTCTATCAAAAATAGTTAGCGCTGCTTAATCCTCTTAATCTGCTATAATCTGCAGGGAAATATGTCAAAGTGTTACGACTCCATTCAGCAGTCGCGGCCTATCTTTTATAGAAACTGTCTACTGTTATTGTGAACAAACTATTGGCCTAAATGGTGACTTTTATTCGGCATTTGTTTAGGATTTAGAACCTTTGCACTTTTTGCACCTTTTTTTTTATTAATTCGTGTCGTTCGAACATAAAAGTGGATAAGAAACCAAACAATAAAAGTGTCGATAATTCGGGGAGAAAGCACTGTAAAAGGTCGTGAAAACTATAAATTAATTCAGTATACGGATAAGAATTTCCATTTATTTTAAACTTTAAAATGTTGCAATTAATTTCCTGGTAGTTCAAGTGCAATTTCTGTAAAAAAAAATGCAAAAAATTAATCTATGAAACCATGAATCTACGATGAAAACTAATATAAATTGAGACTATTGCAACAACTCTGCAACATAAAATAATAGAATTTAAAGCATATTTTCTGTTTATTTTCTAAAGTTTAGTAAGAATCACGTCTGCAGAATCTACAATTTTTAAATTTCACAGTGAAGAATTTATATAGAGAGCCCTCCAAAAAGGATAAATTTTTACAGTTTGCTAAATATTAATGCATTGTTTGAAGAAGTCTCTTCGTCGCTTCTATACAAAAAGTTCGAAATTTTAACAAAAACTATAAGTAGTTATATTGTATAAAGTTCTTCGCGACAGCAATAAAATGCAGACTTTTTCATTCTCTAGATCTTTATTGTTAGAGGAAATCTCTTCCAGCTTTTGGTTTGTGGTTCTACTCCATTTTTATTATCCAACTTCTGTTCATAATCTTTCATCTACCGGATTGGTGAGAACGAAAATGGGAGTTTGGAGATCGGAGAGGCTAGATCCATTGTTATCCAGTTTACTAACAACAAATTTATTGTGTACGCAGAGATTAAAAGACGTGGAAATTCAACAGATATGCCATCAATGAGAGCAATAATCGAAGATCTACAAGCACAAAAAAGTCTTTCTTATTCCTCATTTTTTGATGTGATGATGATGAGCTTGGAGATCTCCAAATCCCATTAAAAATAATTCGTTTCGAATTCGGCTTATATACGATTCGGATAAAAATCCGATTTATTTTATTAATTAAAAAAAAATGGAAAGTATAAAAGGAAGTGACAGTGATAAAGGAAGAAAAGATATTCCGAGTTGTTAGCGATTCTTAAGCGAAGAGGCGGAGAAGCGACGAGCGCCTCCTCCGTCTCCATGACAACCCAGCAGTGCCGACAACTGAATGGTGGGCCAATAATGGGGAGGTACTGAGGCTGAAAAATTTCCATTAAACCAGAATGGGTGGGAGCGCACAATGCACACGTCTCGCATTCTTTACGCCGCTTCCCTTATTTATTGGGATAATCTCGTAGCGCTGTGTACTGGAACGTCTTATTTTTTTTTCTTCCCCTTCTTTAATTCGCATTTTTCTTTTAATTCTGCACTTATCTTCACCCAAATTACGGATATAATTGTTTTTTGTAAGACGTACGGGATTTTTTCCCCTATAAAGTTTTACTGGTTACGAGTGCCACGTCAATAAACTTGTAAATATAATTTATGCTTCGGAGTGACTGATTTTTTTTTCCTTAAAAAACTGAATAGGAGTATCGATTTTGTTGACGAAACGCTGAATAATAAATTAATTAAGCTTAAGAGAGAAACATAAGTACAATTATTGTCATGATAAACGTGTTTATATACAAAACACTCGCACTTTATAGTCTCGTGTGTAAGCTACTCTTCAGAATTTTGATTTTTTTGCTGCTACTCCTTTACAGTTTACAAGAAACTCAAGAATTATTTGTAGCTTATAGAGCAGATGCATAAGTTACAAATAATTCTTAAATATTTATTTATTTTTTATAAACATCGAAATGGTTGCATCTGCCTACAACACAAACCTATGTTAAGTGGCACTGATCTTAGATTCATTTATCCGGAATGGTTCACTTTAATGGTTTCTGAAGATTTTCTAGCAATCAAACAGTTAATGCTTAAAGTTAAATCACGAAAAATGCTGCTATTTTCTTAAAAAATATAATTTTTTTTTATAAAATACCTGCCATTTTTAGTGTTATTCTTTAGATACCAACTCTTAAAAGTGTCAGTCGATAGATCAGTTTTAAAATGATTCCTGGCATATAAAAATAATAATCAGATTATTATTTAAAAAATTAACACTTAATTAAGTATAATTTCTTATTAATAAATAGTAAAATCATCATTATTCTTGCTAAGTTAACTAGCTATACGCATGGACTGTTTGTAACTCGAATGATTCATGTTTATATTTTATAGTCGCGAACTATCTTTATAGAAACTGTCTACAATTATTGTGATCAAACTATTGGCCTAAATGGAGATTTTTTGGCATTTTTTTAGGATTTAGAAACGATATTTTGCACCATTTTTATTGTTATTAATTCGCGTCGTTCGTTCATAAAAGTGGATAAGCAACCGAACAATAAAAGTGTCGATAATTCGGAGGGAAAGCGCTGTAAAAGGACCTATAAACTATAAATTAATTCGGTTTAGATTAAAAATTTTCATTAATTTATTATTAATTCGCGTCCTTCGTTCATAAAAGTGGATAAGCAACCGAACAATAAAAGTGTCGATGATTCGGAGGGAAAGCGTTGTAAAAGGACCTATAAACTATAAATTAATTCGGTTTAGATTAAAAATTTTCATTAATTTTAAACTTTAAAAATGCTGCAATATAATTTCCTGGTAATTCAGGTAAAATTTAAAAAAAATATATATATACAAAAAATTAACCTATGAAAACCATGGATTAACGGTGAAAACCAATATAAATTGAAACCATTGCAACAAATTTGCAATATAAAAATAAGTTTTTAAAGTATATATTTTATGTTGATTTTCTAAACTTTAGTAAGAATTTCGTCTACAAAATCTACAAATTTTGAAATTTAACAGTGAGGAGTCTCTATAGAGAGAACCAGAATTGTCCGATCCTCCCAGGAAAGGATAAATTTTTTACAGTTTGATAACTATTAATGCACTGTTTGCATTGTTGCAAAAATTTCGTTACATAAGTATCGAAGTGTTTCTACCTTTTCCTGCTTCGAATTTGGATCCTGTTACCAGTTGATAGTTACCAAGAGTTCATCATAATATTTTTATTGCCTGTTTAATGCCAAATCTGATCATTTTTAGAGATTTTTGTCTTTGCACATTATATAATCTTATGTATTTTTATTTTTTTCTGTAGTAAAAACTCAATTCTGAAGCGCTATGGTTTACTTCAGAGAGATTCGATTCGGATCCTGCATGCTGATCAAAATACGTTCAGATGAAATTAAACAGTAGCCAATGAAAATATTCGTTACATATATTATAAAATCTTACAAATTAAGATAGATTTCAATCAAAAATTTATGAAAATAGAGTTCAATCGATTCTGATATAATCGCAAAGCACAATAATCGCGCAATTTATGCATTAATCGTTCTTACGCATTTACAGTACGAACTAAAGGTTCTAAGACGTTCTTACGCATTTATAGAACGAAGCAAAGCTTCTAAGACGTTCTTACGCATTTATAGAACGAACCAAAGGTTCTAAGAATTTATGCATTAATCTTTCTTACGCATTTACAGTACGAACCAAAGGTTCTAAGACGTTCTTACGCATTTATAGAACGAACCAAAAGTTCTAAGACGTTCTTACGCATTTATAGAACGAAGCAAAGCTTCTAAGACGTTCTTACGCATTTATAGAACGAACCAAAGGTTCTAAGACGTTCTTACGCATTTATAGAACGAACCAAAGGTTCTAAGACGTTCTTACGCATTTATGACGAACCAAAAATTCTAATAATGCAGAAAGTAAGATTAATAAATTGCTCGGCAAACAGATTAAAGTAATTTTGCATAATTCTCTCGAGAGTTACAAACCGAGACTAACCTTGGCAAACAGTTGAGTGTTAGAGAGAGAGAGAATCCGCACTCGAAACTGCAGAAGTGTCAACAACAAGCCAATATGCCGCTTAAAATTGCGGTCAGTCAATCAATCAGTCGTTGGCCAGGGGAAAAAAGCGAACAAAAAGTAAGAGATCTGAAAATCTGCATCGTGTCAACATCATCTCGGAACTTGGGGGACCGTTTCGTAGTCGATTGTGACGAGGTCAAATGTTAACCACACGTCTATTGGACTGGCTTTTGTTATGATAAACGTCACCGGGGGAAAGTGACACCTGCCTTCCAAGGTTGCACTCATTAGGCAAACGAATAAGTTACACATAATCGGATTAGAGAGAACACGTGGCGCTTCGGGGTTAGAATAGATTTGTGGCCACGACTTTTTTTTCTTCTTCGTGCATGTCGATCGTGGGGGACGATGATGATGCATTGGAGCGGTTGGAGCACGTGCGACGGTGTATAAAATCGACTCGACGCCAAAAATCGCACCCCATTTTATTAAGAGATCCTTTACCATTCACATTAAATCTACCGTTCCCTACGTCTACAACGACCAATATCAGCAGCGTGTACAGAAGATATCAGATTCTAGTTATCCCTCGAGCAATTCTCAATTAAATCACTGTAACAGAATAATCCCTGTATTTATATATTCCATCACTTTCTGTTGTTTGCAGAACACAGAAAATTGCCCTTTTTAGCGAATAATCTGCATAGAAATGAGCCAGATCTGGAGACAACGTTCTGCAATGGCATCTCGAGTTTAGTGTTTAGTTACTCTCCTTAGTTTGTTTATAAACGATCTGAATAGATTGTTTATTAGATATATACATTTTAAGGCTACCCATGTTTCCACGTGTACCTATACACATCTCTATTACGCTAATCATCTTTGTGACACGCGTCTACACGCGTGTTACCAGAGCACCCATAATAGAGTTACATAAAAGGGACTTTCGAGGAAACTTTATACGGTTTGTTACCCCACACTTAATTAATCTAAAAGGAAAATTAAGTCTCTTTTATGCCAGAAATGCTCAGAATCATGCTTATCTTCACATAAAATATCTTAAACTTTCTAAATAAACGAAAGAATTGGTAATAATAGAACTGACCTGATTGCGAGAGCGCGTTGCGTCGCGAATTACATCCAGCGCCGACTAAGCAGCATAAATATTGTTTTAACCAAAAATCTATTGCACTTTTCTCATAATTATCTTCAAGCAAGAACTGAAAACATAGCTGTCCTTGCGAGAGCGCGTTGCGTCGCGAACTACATCCAGCGCCGACTAAGCAGCATAAATATTGTTTTAAGCAAAAATCTATTGCACTTTTCTCATAATTATCTTCAAGCAAGAACTGAAAACATAGCTGTCCGAGATAGACGCATCGCGCTGAAAACTGCAACGCTACGCGCCTAAATGCGACAGCCGTGTTTGTAGTTCGCGACGCAATGCGCTCTCCGCGAGTAGATTAGTTCTACTGTTACCAAAAAATATTCTTAATTTATATAAATAATTAAGAGAGCGAATTTTTTTCTTCTTGAATTTTTAAAGGATAATCGAAAATTAAACAAAAATCGATTTTAATCTGGAAAATCGAATTATTTTTGGATACGAGAATCGATTTGAATAACTAGATTTTAATATCGTGTGTTGTAGACTGAAGTCACACTACATGATAATTATGCAAATCAGAAACTGTTTCCATATGGTAATACGTCAACTCTTATAGATTATCATCCGGAAAATCTATATTTTGAATTTACCATTTGCATAAGATGCTTTTAATCCCTTAAAAAAGTAAGAAAACCAGCAAATATCTTGAAGAAACTACTGCAACATTCCATTCCTAGTAATTTAAGTCACTAAAATTCTACTGGAGACAGTCAAAAATATCAAAAAAACAAATTTAAATAAAATTAATCTTCAGGATTTTAGACTAAGAACAGACTAACGAGCAAACTTAAGGGTTAAAAATAGCAATAAAGTTTAACTAACTAAATATTGACTTAATTAAGTAGTTAATCAGTAGAATTAATTTTCAACTATTTAGTTGCAGTACATAATAAAAAGTAGACTAGTAAAGGTGATGCTACAATGCCAAAATAATGTTTAATCATTAAATTCATCGCTTTAATTTATTCATTAAAATTTACGCACAACAAAATCCTACAGATGATGTATATGATTATAATATGAAGATTTGTTATTTAGTTACAGTAGGAAGTGTCATGGAGAATGGATGATGGTTTGTCGCATGATAACAGTGAAAGAAATTTTGGATAGAAAGAAGCAAAAACGGTTCTAAATCGCAACTAGAACAGTTCTAAATAGGGCCTAGAGATAGATAGGCAGAAATTAACTGTTTTAGAATGAGAAATAGGCTTATTTCTTAAGAACGTGAAGATTACAATCTTCACGTTCTTTTTAAGGATTTAAATATTTTTTTTCTTTTTAAATATTTTAAGGATTTTAAGGATAAAATTCTTAAAATATGTAGAAATTAGTGGCCTAATCTTTCTACTACTCGTTAGCAGTCAAAAATAGAGAATGTTTCTTAAGAACGTGAAGATTGTAATCTTCACGTTCTTTTTAAGGATTTAAATATTTTTCTTTTTAAATATTTTAAGGATAAAATTCTTAACATATGTAGAAATTAGTGGCCTAATCTTTCTACTACTCGTTAGCAGTCAAAAATAGAGAATTTTGTAAGAATAAGAAACTTTCTAATGAATTTTTAGATTAAAAACAGACAATTTAAATACTTTTAGACATTTATTTTTTTTAGTCATTTTATTCTGTCAATTATTTTTCTTTAAAAATCAGAAAAAAACCTACAAACTCTTTAAATCTGATCCGTTTTAGATTAATCCAATTTTTTTTTTCTGTAGATCGAACATATATATATATATATACGGGATTAAAAACAAATGTATTCAATGGTTTTTGTTACCTGTTCTCAGTTCCAAAAGTGTCTTCAGACAAATTGCTGAAAGGCCGAGAAAGATTGTTTTGTTTTTGTTTTTAGTTTCTCGGTCGACTGATCAGAAGGACACTTTTTAGTCTTTTCCGAATCCGGGAGATGTATTGGCAGAGAAACTAAACTTGTCTGGAGCAGAGATGATTGAGACGATCAGTTCTGGGCAGATGACCATCTCCCAGAGGAGAATGACCGTGAGTCGTGGACCAAAGATGACCCTCTCCTAAAACATGTCCGGAGTTATAGGTAGGAGGACCGATGGTCAGTCTATCGTGCTGAGTTCTAGAACTGTCAGGTTCTTTACCCCTGACCACTTCGGTCATGAAGGCAATGTACATGATGGCCAAACGCAAGGTTTCGATACGAGACAACCTCTTTTCGTAGGCGAAGGTGGGTACCTTCTTCCTCAGTTTGTCAAAAGCCGAATTTAAATTGAACATCCTTCGTCTTTCTCGAATATTGGCTGCCCTCCTCTGCGCCATGGTGGCTACGCGCCTTCTTGGTTTAGACTTAGAACCATTCATGACACTTCCACCATTCATGGTACTCCCGTTGCCAGGACAACCGGCGCCATTACGGACTTGAGCACCAAATCTCTGAACTGCCATCCCAGGTAGACGTCCACTGGGAACGTGGCAAGCACTGCTAGCTAGAGAAAAAGAAGAAAAGTCACAAGACACACCGGCGAAACTACTTTGGTTCTGGTAACCGGCCGTGAATGGAGACTGTCCGTCCCAAGCTAGTGAAGAATAATTATCGACGGCGTCCGGAGTGGTGGTGGCGGCGAAATAAGACACTCCGAAGTTTGCAGCAGCGTGATGAGTGGCCGAGCTACGGAAACCTGTCAAACCAAAGTCATAAGGAAAACTCGCGGCTGCCGAAGGACTGGTTAACTCTAGAAAAGAGGCTGCTGCGGCTGCGGCACTCGAGCCGCAGTCAGGTGTGGCAAAAGTGGTGGCCGTGGCTGGACTGGCGTGAAAACGACTGACGTTGCCGGTTGACGGGTTGAGCGCGCCCGACATGGCATGAAATGTGGCGTGGACCCAAAACAGCCCCGTCCGCCTGACGCCTCCTGCCCTTCACAATGTAAATAATTACGACATCAACAAGCCTGAACGTTTATATAGATATAGTATTGTGCGTCTGTTACTCCTGGCCCGCGACCGAGGAGATTATGCTAGCGCCAGTCCCAACACGTCGTGCGTTGCAGGCATGGTCGATTAGATGAGCTGGTCCAGCACCTTCCAGCCTTTCGTCAATTGACAATGTGACGACTGCTGGCAGCCACCGACAGCCAATAGCGAGCTCTGCAGATGTGACCCAATCGATGCCCGCCTTCGCCTCCAACTTCGCCTCCCTCCTTTCTCGCTGTCCTGTCTAACTGCCTTTAGTGGTATCGAAGTTTTTCTACCTTTTCCTGTTTCAAATTTGGATCCTGTTAATGGAAGCCACTCGGCTTTTTCTCGTCGCAACAAACCCGTTAATTTTCTACCCATTCTTGCAATAAGCCGCTTGTTATTCTCATTGCAACGAGCACCATCTCCTTTTTCGCCTGCTTACCATTACAACAGCGAAAAATGGCATCTTCGAAAAAAACCACTCTACTTTTTAGCTCAAGATTAAAACCGTATTTGCGACGTTACTCTTCTTTCCCCGCATAAAAGAAGAAAAAAAAAATCCTTCCGAGTTAACATATTTTTAAGCATTTTTGAAACGCCGATCCAGCTTAAAATTCTCCTTGGCACAGCGACCAAGTGGCTTCTTTGCCTGTTTAAGTGTGACACGGCATACGATATTCAGAAAAGGTATTTCTCGTAAAAAAGCAGAAGAAAACGATAGACGGCCGTCTACCTACACGGTTATTAAGGATAAAAAAAAGATACCGAAAAGATGTTCTGGGTAACAACAGTTGCGAATTCAGTTGCGAGCAGGATGACGTCCAAAGCCATAAGGCGCGAAGAACAGGTGTTGGTAATGTCCCTGGTGTGGCGATGATTAGTTCGCTGCTCTGCGACATCAACGATAGCTACCAATCTTATCTACAAGTTTTGTTTGCGGAAAGTTTCTTGTATTTATAGTTTAATTTATAAAGAGAACAGAGAGAAAGAGAGGGGGGAAAATAATAATAAAAAAATAGCAAAAAGTTTGTGTCAGACGAGATTATAATTGCCTATTCTGCAGCGATTAGTTTAATAGAGGTTATTAACGGCTGTTTGGCAATTATTCTTTAAATTAACGTTTTTACTTCACTTGTAATCGTTCCGTTTTATTGCCGAATATGAGCAGATTATCTATTCTCCAGGCTGAAAACCTGAAATTTGGAGAACAAATCGAATTCATTCGCAGCCAAACCGACACGAAAACTGTTTATTGAATTCTTTAAAAACAAAATTTTTCCAAAGTAAAAATATTTATTAATACTAAACACGATTCTGGTTGATCATCATAAATGCTACTGAATATGCATTAAGTGACGGTTCGGATTACTCACCTTTTTCTTTTGCGTTATTTTACTATTAATTCAATAGATAAACAAACAATGGATGAAATAACTGAAGCTCGCTTAACTGCTTTGTTTTATGAGTTTAAGATTAAAATAACCATCGATGCTTGTGCGTTATACGATTATAATCTCTAAATATTATCATCTCTCGGGTTTATGTTGTTCGAAATTGTTATTTTAATGCATCGGAGTGATAAAGCTAATTTAATAGATGATTTTGATTCGAACATCAATTGATAACGTTTAGAAATGGAGTTGGAAAGTATTAGAAACAAAATGTTTATCAAAAACTTCAGTCTAAAGAATTAGAACATTATGCGATGTCTCTTATAGAAGAAACGTTACTTGGTATCGATGCCTTTGTTTAAGTAGCAAATTCTTCGCTTCTGATCATTTCCAGGAGGATTTTTAAAGTTATTAATTACAATTAAATATATTTAAATCAAATTTAACAGAAGTTTTAAATAAATAAATAAAATTAAGTTCTTTTATAAATTAATTCTGTAGAGCGATGCTTTGAAACATTGATAGAATGATGACAATTATAGTTGGGATTATGCTGATAATTTGGGTCATTTATATTGTTATATATGTATGTGTATATATACCACATTATGAAGAAGAAGCATTATATATATAGACACAATCACAGATTTATATATAAGAAGCAAATTTATTTACTTCTATATAATGCTTCTTCTGCATACACGCATTTATATAGAAGAAGCAAATTTATTTACTTCTTCTATATAATGCTTCTTCTGCATACACACATTTATATAGAAGAAGCAAATTTATTTGGTTGGCTATTTATTATGTGCCAGAGAGAGTATCCAAAATAATCTCTCTGGCACATAATAAACAGCCAACGAAATAAATTTGCTTCTTCTTTAAGATGACTTAAAAAATAAAACATATTTCAATGAAAAATAATCTTTTATGACATTAATAATAATTTCATCCATTTTAATTAATAAATTCAGAAATTATAGATAGAAATAGTTGTTATTTCTTAAGAAAATGAATTTTTTTTCTTCTTATTTCTGCATTCATTTGTGTCGCAGTACACAATTGTATGGCAGATGATGACGATTCGGATATCTATAAAAAATATTTTAAAAACGAATTGGCTAAAAAAAAATGTCGACTATTATCGAATTATATTTTTAACATATTTGCATAACATATATTATTGATTATGTACGTAATTGCTTATTTTCTTTTACTGTTTTTAATATTTTCTCTCGTTGAAAACATGCAAAATATTTAAATTAAACAGAAATGATACTAATTGGTGTATTAGATATAAAGAGTTTATCATCAGTTATAATAATTATTGGAATTCCAAACATTAATTTCATACAAAAGTCATTCATTAATTAAAAAGCATAGGAAATATATCTTCGAGTGAGCAGATAGTAAATTAATATATAGAGAATATATAATAATTAATACTAATATATCCAGGCTATTGGAATAAGTAATTAACTTTAAACTCATTCAAATATTTCTTAAATAAAAGTTAAATTTATTATATAAAAACATTAAGAAAAATCGTTGTATATGCGTTTTTTTATGCTTGTTGAGCCAAGTGGATAGTTATCTCATGTCATGTGAAATTATATAAAACTATAAGCTAGATGATATGTAAACGATATAGTTAAAAGCACTTTCAAATCTAAGCATTCAGTTTGATCATTGTTTATCGACTTATGCTAATCTATAGATTAATATAAATAAATTGCCATAAAGGAAAATTTTCTGATAATTCAGAATTTTGTGTATATATTATTTTCAGTTTTTAATTTCAGTTCGCTCAAGTTTTATAAAGACAGAAAGAAAAAATTAACAAGAAATTTTTTCTTCAAGTAAAATACAAATATGAGGATACAAAAATATAAAGATTTGTTTTTTTAACTAAAAACATTTCTTGAAGGAAAATATATATATATTAAAAATTAAAGCTTTTGTCCAGATAAAATTAATTAAGTTTGAGGCAGTCTAAACAATTTTAAATATTTTTTACTCAGTTTGTAATTTAAGTTGAATTAAAAGCTCAATAAATAAAATGATATTCAGGTTAAATTAGTTACGCTCCCTGTTTAGAAATCAGATAACTCATAGAACGTTAACAAATTAATTTTAGAGATATTTCAATGCTTTTATTTTAATTCAGAATATTTTTATTGTTCAACAAACAAAATATTATATATAATTTTATCGAGTAGTTAGGAAGCCTATATTGTATTTCTTATGTACAATTCTGTTCAATTATTTAGTTATTCATCTTAAAATTTATAGTTATTTAATGATCATCCTTGCATGCTCTTCTATTGTCAACGACATCAGGCTATTTTCGCTCGTAAATCAGATTTACAGTAATTATGCATTCTTATAAATTTAATAATTCTGTTCCTATATAAAATATATTACAATCATCATCTAAGTTCACGATAAAAGCGAAGTTTTTTCTATTAGATTCGACTTGTCGGTACTCTGTACGAAGCTTATAGAACTCTAGAAGATAATCAACGTACGACTGCTGTAGGTTTTCAACATACGCTGCAAACTCCATTGATTAAATCTGACCTTCATATAGATATAATATCTGGATTCGATTTAGCGTAAATTACAAACATTATCGATTCGCAGTCGGACAGACACACTGACAGATCTGATGGACTTACTTTTTATCGCTTCTGATGCTCATTTTTAAATAGGATAAATTCTGAAGATTTCTGTCTTCAACATATTAAAGCCTTCGATGATTTTTTCTTTATTCTGGTTTAAAATTCAAGATGCATCCAAGTTACATCAGCTGTAACCAAAAACAGAATTTTAGTTATAAGTATAATTAATATATTTTAATATAAAAATGTGTTAAACTGAGAAATGCTTACATAAAATATAACTTTTTACTAAAATAAATACTTTTATAGATGATAAAAGTTAAATAATGTTTGGAATTATTATTCTAGTTCTATATTAAAAGTTTTGTTTATAAATATTAACTATACAGAGTTAAGAATCTTATATCGAGAAAAACTAAAGAATATTTTAATTTTAGTATTGTTATTCTCAATTTTCAACTGCACTTATTGTTTTGCAAACTAGTTAATCATTTTTTAAAAAGTTCTTTTTAAAAGTCTTGAAGAAATAATAAATTTAATTTATTATTTCTTCAAGACTTTCATATACTAAGCTGATAGTTTTATCAATAAAATTAATTATGAAAATTAGTGCATACACAAAGTATGCACATCAATCCACTCCTCATTCATCTCTAAGTATGCACTCCTCATACGAGGTTGTTACAAACAGTTCAATTTTATTTTTTTCCTTAAATTTGGAACTTTTTATCGTGTTATAAGAAATTATATTTTTCGTATTGTTCTGCCATTGCTATAATTATAAATCTGAAAAATTATTTTAAAATGCTCAAAATATTCATAATTTTGTTATATATTGTGGTAAGAATTATTTAATTTTTGAAACTGAAAAGTTCATTAATTAGCATTAAAATGCTACTATTTGTTTATATAATTTTATTTTTCCATTTAAAAAATTAATTAAATAAATTCGATAAAATTATTTATATGTTTTCAATCTTCATTTACATTTAGAGATCATAATCTGTTCATATAAAAGTTAAAAAAAAATGAGAGAAATCTTTTCATGACATAATCCACATAAATTAATAAAAAAATTAAATATAAATGAATACAATGTGTATGGATCTACATAGAATATAATACATTAAATAATTTGTTTTGGATTTCCATCTCTCTTATTGTACTGTGTGTATAATAAGAGAGCACACAGCATACACACAGTATATAATAAGAGCCACCCTTAGTAGAAAAGTAACAACAAATACAATACATACTAAATACAAAAATTAAAATTAAGATAACATAAAAAATTTGTTGTAATTAACAACGGCTCTGGAATAGAGTTTTTATATTTCTTAATATGAAATTTAAATATGTGTAACATAGAGTTCCTAGTGTCAAATTGAGGCACAAAATAATCTATCTTTTGTAACTGAGTATCTGAAACTGAGTTATACAGTACTGTATATTGGAAGACAATAATGTATATTTGACAGTATAACACAGTGAATCCAAATTTTTAACACATTTATAATTTTAATTCTTCGCAAAAGCCGCCACATGAATCCAATGTTAAACAATATTTGCAGCTTATCTATCTTATAGACTTACAATATTTATATCATCATACACATCATATTTTATGCAATAAAATATTGATTACGCAAATTTCTTAAACTGTTAATGGACTATTTAATTTATTATCTCGACTTTTACTTAATAAAACAAAAATTATATGACTATTGAACAATATTTGTAAAGAAAAGAGTAGATTTTATACTTTCTCACTGAATGTTGAACTGTAGAGATATCTCAAGAGTTCAGCATTCAATGAGAAAGTATTAAAATTTCAGAGAGAGAGAGAGAGAGAGAGAGTAGATATTAATGTTTAAAAACAGAGATAAATTTATTATTATTAAAACAAAACGTCAATAAAATCTTCCATGTTAAGAGACATCGAGTAGTCCCAACTCTTTATTTTTAAATAAAAATAAAAATAATAATAATAATAATTTATTGTTTGAAATTATTTAGTTATTTTTGTTTGATTATTTTCGAAATGTGTTATTTTAAACAGTTTGTAATAAAAAGTAATTATTGTCAATTTTAATATAAAGATTATTTATTTAAATAAGCCATTAAGTTGAAATTCTATTTTTATTTATGATATAACATATTTTTTTCGGTAAACAGTTTTAAAATAGTTTCCCCGCCTTTCTTTTGCCGCCAAGTCGCCATTATTGCGCATGCTCAATTGATTTTGATCCTTCTTAAAATCTGAACAAAAGGTGAGAATAAAATTCGATTTTTTAAGCAAATAATGATAAGCGAGTGACGTTTCAAGTATATCATTTGTAATCTATAATCAATCTATTCTTTCGCAAAATAATCGAATAACGGTGGAATTACATCTAATGCAAGAATAATGGTACGTGATGTATCTAGACATCAAAATATTCTACATCAAAAAAGAAAATCTGTTGCTATTTTGATGAGTTAAAAGTGGATCTAACAATTAAAATGCATATTTTGAAAATCGATTTATAATTTTCAGATAAAAGTTTAATTTGAGATTTCAGTTCTGTTTACAAAAATGACAGTTGATCTTTTAAGATTTATTTATTAAAATTGAAATATTTAGTAAAAAAATGTATTATTTCTTTTTTTCTATATTATGAACAGTATTAATTTAAAAAATTTAGTAATTTCTTTGATTAAAGAATGTAATGAATCTGAAGATAATGTTTCAAATTAAATTTAATAAATAATGAAAAATAAAAATTTGACAGTTATAATTCATTTCGGATAAATAGCATTTTTTAAAACTTACAGTATATATTTATTTGTATACAATTCGATTTTAATACAAATTTGCATGTAGTGTAATTATTATAAATAAATAGCAAAATATTGAAAGAAAATTTTATTTTGTCGTATAAAATATTTTAAAATATTAATTATTAATAGTTTTTAATTAAGACATAAGTTGTACAAAAATTTTTTAACAGTTCATTTTGTTGTTTATAAATATGATACAGTAATAAATATTCATTTTTTGACTATATTAATCGATTTATTATTATTATTATTATAAAAAATACATGCAAGGGAAATGAAAAGCAATTGAATGGTTCAGCTTCTAAATATGTATATTTGTCTACTTTGACACATGGATAATAGAAGAATAACAACTGATTTATCCAAATTTGAGTTGTTAATAATCTCAGTTGATTATTTAATATAAAATTTTTATGCTAAAATGAAGTAATGTATTTCCAAAGGCTTTATCATAATTCATTATTTCAGAACAGTAATCTTTGTAATCTTTGTTTAAAAAGTTTTTATGTAATGATTGAATACTTTAACATTATTTATAAATGGAAAAATGGGATAATTCTGGGACAATGAAGTTATAATATTTGGGCTTTAGGAGACAACTGTCAGCAAGAAGTGATATCTGCCATTGTATAAAAACTTTTTATAACAGATTATTCTTCTAAAATTGATGGGGATGTCAAAACCATTTGAAAGGCATTTTTTATTATAATGTAAGAAAATTTTGTATTAAATATTTTGTTAAATGAAGTTACTTTTTATATGAAAGTATGTAGGCATGTGAATAAGAAATGCTTTATATTATATAGTAAACTATAACATTTTTAGGTAAATGAGCTATTGTTTCTTCATCTAGGTGTGTTGAATAAGAAGACAAATACAGGGGTTCTCAATATGTATTGTGATTATGTTCTTTAAAAAACAACTTATATCAAAATGATGTATTACTTGATTCAGATCTTGATTTTCCATTGAATTAATGTATTATGTAGGAGTTAGATTCCAGAATACCTACCTGAAAAAATTTGAATTTATATAAAAGTATATAGGCATATGAATAGAAAATACTTATTAAATATTAAACTTTAATATAGTATAATTTATTGTTAGGTAACCAATTTATTGTTGCATAGTTTTTGCTATAGTTTGCTGCTATGGCTTGTTTTATCTTGTATAGGTTTACACAGCACAATTTGTTTTATGTACATCATAAGGCATAGATACATATCAAACAATCAATGAACTTTACTTTGTGTGTATTCTTTATTTTTTATTTTTTTAACCCTTTTAAAATATCATTTGTATCTGATGTAATTTAGACTTGTTTGCTTTATGAATTTAAACTCTGTTTCAAAGCTGCAGAAGCATCCCATAAAATGTGTGGCATTTGGAAAAGATACAGTAACAGAACATAATGTGCAGAAATGGCTTAAAAAATTTGTTTCTGGTGATGCACCATGTTCAGAAAGACCCTCCATTATTATTATTAATGAAGAATTACATGCCGCTGTTGAAAATAATTTTTGATTAATGTAACTTTAACAAATATTTACACACAACTTATGTGAGTGATGCACTACCTCTGCTTCTCAGTCTGTTATTTTGATTTTTCCAATTTCATAGCAGACAATGGACTTCTGCTACAAACTAATTCATACTGTATTGTATACTATTTACAATAATACCCTGACTTGCATAAATTCGGAGATATATAATTTCTCATCCTGCTCCTCATCCACTTCTGCATTCTGACACGAGATGTCAATTGTGACATGTAAGTCTGTGCTTGTGTGATGTCTTTGTACAGACGTTTTTCATGTGCAGACATGTCACGAGTTGATCAATACGAACTTTTTAAATGCTGTACAGATACAGTATTATATTATATTTGTTGATTAAGAGTCTAATTACAACTACATATTATAAACTTTTATAATTTGTTGTTTTAATCAGCTCATACACCAACGACGAATAGTCAACCTACTTATTTACGCGGCGTAAAAAAATTGAACAAAAGTCAATTTCGACGTAAAGATCAGCGTCTAGCCATATAGCGGAAGTGACATCATCAGTATTTACATCGCGTTTTACGCCTGTGAGACCAGCCTTTACTAGATTTTATTTTTACCTATTAACAAAAACAAAATAGGACGTAAAATCGAAAAGAACATAAATTGAAACGATTTAAGTTCGAGGTATGACTGAATAAAAATATATAATATTTAAAAATAATTATAATCTTATAAATCAGTATTTTTATACCATTCACTGTTCTAAATAAATTATCTGAATAATTTGATAAAGTTTTTTTTTTTCATATTTATTAATAAGTATGATTGTTTCAAAAATAAGAAATAGGATCTATATATAACTATGTAGTCTAAGCAAGATAATAAAGCGCCGAAAAAATTAAGAAATAATTAAATATATAGAAGATTTATAATGTTCAATATATTTTTACATGACATGTAAGCTGCATCGGCACTTATAAAAGCGAAAGAACAAATTTTGGAGTACTAAAACACGCAAGTTTATACATATTGAATTTTGTTACGCTTTCAGCCTGTTCGATATTAAATATGGAGTTATTTCAATTTCCACTATGGATAACCATATCCGTAGTAAGATCGGCTTTCTAGAAATATGGGACCCGGAAATGAACTCGGATCTTCCAGAATGGAAGCCAACACACTTCCACACTTCCTTCCAGCCGATGATACACTTACACTAGATAGTTTACAATTTTCTGGTCTGAAAGGTCAATTTAACAGAATTATATATGAAAGAAAATTAAAAATTTAGGAACTTACGGCTTTTAGTATTCGTAATACATAAAAATCTGTATTATTATAATTTAAAAATTCCGGATTTGCAAGAATTCCATCTAAAAATGTTCACTATAACACAATATAATATGGTAATCGGTTATACAGTACTACTCCAATTTACGTAAATTCGGAGATACGTAACTTCTCATCCTGCTTCCTCACCCACTTGCTTGTTTCACAATTATATTTCATTTGCTGATTTGTTGATTAAGAGTCCTAATACATACATATATGAAATTAGATTTGGGAATCTGCAACTATCCCGACTTATGTAACTATTTACTTATGTTATGCTTTCCGGTCCCACCTATTACATAACTCCAGGGACCAGGGTATTACTGTATTATTGATATGGTTTTAAATGTCTTTTTTTTTTATGTTTAGTATTTATTTATTGCAATTAATGTTCATATTTTTGATTTTCTTTTTTTGATACTTCATATTTGAAAATACTGATAAACTCATGAACTAGGAATATTTTGTTTAATGGAAACAATAGAATTCTGAGGATGATGTCTTCGTTGTAGGAGTTCAAATATAACACAAGATTTTACTTAATGTTTATTAAGTACAGAAATAACAATAAAATAGACTAAAAGTAGATTATTTTTAGGTTTTGACATGTAGTGAGAAGACATTAAATGTGTGAATATTTTCCCGATGAAAAATTTTTGGAAGAATTTTCACAAATGAGGATGAAAAGGGCAGGGAGTACTTAATAAGATTATAGGATATGATAAAACACATGATTATACCAATTCATTCATTCTGGAAACCTATAGAGAAGTTAAGAGGAACATAAAAGGAACATTATGTTATAGCTATGGCCAGAGTTGCATAGTCAGAGTTGGAATTTTAAACTGCTTGGAATCAGAGTCGGACCTTACAAATTTTAGGGATTCGGAGTCAGATCATTTGCTATCCAATTCTGCAATCCTGGTTGCAGAGTCAGAGTCTAATTTTTAAACTTCCCAGAGTTGGGAGTCGGAGTCAGACCTTACAAATTTTAGGAAGTCAGAGTCATTTGCCATCCGACTCTGCAACCTTGGCTATGGCACAATTTGAATAGACCTTGAATGAATTTTTGACAATACCTTATTCTTTAACACAATTATGTCAGATATAGGAAAATTTAAAGGTTTAAAGACATGTACTTGGTCAATTTAAACTTGTTTTTTGTTTTTCTGTATGAAATCCAAAAACAAAAAAATTCAATATGAAATTCAGAAATTTTCAATAGGGAATCATTTACCACAAACAATGCATTGATTACTAACTGAAAAGAAATTGTTTTGAATTGACCAAATAATTTTTGAAAAATATATCAAAATTGGTAAATTATGGAATTAAAAAATATTTTTCTTTATTTTGTCTAAAAATTCTATCATTATACATATAAAAAATATTAATAAGTATTCAAACCTTATTGTTCTTAAAATTTATTTCCTTATTGTTCTTATAAATTTAAAAAATTACAAAAATTTGATGAACAACTACAAAAAAATTGCTCAACAAACTACATCACTAAAATTTGAAAAATTTAGTGATGGCAACTCAAAGGCTACATGCACACATACAATTTGCAGTCATCTGATTGGTCGACTGATCGTCTCTCTGCGTCCACATAAGCGACTAAGTATTGTCTGTCCACAAAAGCCGCACCTAGCTAAGGTGGATGAGTCCAAAAGTGAAAGGGAGAGTAGCAGTCAGTATAATGACGGGTGGGAATGATTTCGGTTTCGATTTACTTTAAGTTCTATTAAATATACTATTTCCAACATCAAAATCATTTAGCATTCGACAATACAATAAATTTCCATTCAACTTCAATTATCTTGCATTTGAAAACATCCATGTGCAAGCTGTCATCTCTGTTTTGTCACTGGATTCGTTCAGTTAGCGCACGCGTACTTGCGTCAATGGCCACGGCTAAGCTGGATGGACAATAGTTAGCTGATCGAGATATGTGCGCTCACATGCAACTAAACAGTTGGCCAACAACTCATTTTCTAGGTCAGTTGTACCAATTTTCTACAATATTTTGGCAAACTTCTGTCCAAAGTTGAGTGATTAAATTCCTGTTGAAATGTTCTTTAATAAATAATTTAATTTCAGATTTAAAAATTATACATTCTTGGTTATACCATAACAATTTTGTGTTTTTGGCTATATCATAACAATTTTTATCACAAATTGTTATGGTTTAACCAAGAATTTATAATTTATTTAGGTTCTTAATTTAACTGCTACATTTAAATCTTTATAATTAACTAGAGTCCAAGCACTATCAACAGTAAAAGATTATAATTTCAAGTTTTTAAAACATTTTCAGTCGTTTTTACTCCGACCCTCTTCAGTTACTCTTTTTATACATATAACAAATACAAGAAAAAGTTTTTGAACAAAAATATTAATATTAGAACAGCTGAAATAATTTAAAAATTACGTTTTATTTTTAGCATTACCATAGAACCCCGAAATTATGATGTGTAATTATATTTATTTTGTTTTTCTGTTTTTTAGATTATTTAGCTCAGATTTTTAGTTTCTTATAAAAATAAAAATAAACATAAATCATTCTCCTTCATTTAAATAGGTTCTCTTTTAGGGCATATCTCCATGGTATAGCTAGCTCTCTATTCAGATACTCGTTTATCACGCTTCCTCTTTTTGAATGTCTAATAATTTCTAACGATTCGTTAAATAAGCCTTCGTTGTTGGTAATGCACGGTCTTATTACCTTTGCTTGCTCCCATTCCACTTTGATATTTTCTTCATACACTTTCCTGCTTAATGCTGTGTTTATATTGGCAGCTTTTATATCCCTTCTGTGATCTTGTAGCCTCTTTTCTAATGATCTCGTTGTCATTCCTATGTACTCCTCTTTTTTATTTTTTTCTAAGTTCGTTATCAGGACTATGTATACTCCTGGTTTGTCTTTAATCTCAGTCTTGTTTTTATTGTTCTTAGAGTGTCCATATATCGTTGGTTCCTCTTTGGGGCTATCTTTGTCTTTGTCTTTCTTGCTAACGATTTTATCACTGACAGTGTTGAAGCTGGGTACGGAAGCAGGATGTATTTTGTCATTTCTTGCTCTATTTGGTTTTCATTTTGCATTTCAGTAGATTCTGGAGGAGATTGTATTTTTCTTTCTACATGCTTCTTAATTTTTCTTAAATAATTTTTATTATACCATGACTCTCTCCTATTTTTTCTATGATCTTGTATTCTGTTTCTTTTGCGTTTACATCCGAGGAGTGGGTTATTGCTCTTCTATACAAGGCCCTAATATCTGACTTTTTGTATGTCTCTGTGTCTTGCGACCATTTTGGGATGATGACCGGTATATTATTTGGTTTCCTATATACCTTTGTTTTATAGATTCCCGCTTCTACAGTTACTTCTACATCTAGAAAATATATTTTCGTATTTGTTATTTGGTCCTGTACCAGTTTTAGTCCTAATGTTGGTATATTAAAACTATCTTGAAGGTCTTTGATTTCCACTTCTTTCCATATTACAAATATGTCAGCTACATAATGAATGTATAAGGATATAGAAGTTTTGAATGAGGATACTATATCTTTCTCAATGGTCCTTATCAGGATTTCCGCTAAGACTCCTCCCATTGGACTGCCAATTGGAACTCCAATTTCCTGTTTATAATATTTACCTCCATATGTAAATACACTGCTATAACATATGAGTTATTTCTCTTAAAGTGGCCGCTGTGGTCATGGTCGTTGGGACATACTCTAATGCTACGCTTCCACTTGCTTAAATAACTTGGATATTAAAGTTCTTGATATCTAATATTTGTGTTATTTGTCTGTATCCATTACAAAAGAAGTAGTTTATAAATAAAACCTGGTTATTTAACATAGATAAAAAAGTGTTAGGAAATTATATCTTAGTTATTGACGTCAAAACCCGAATAAATGATGTCACATGCTCAGCTTAACAATAATGGCATTGTCCACATTGTTATATCGTGAAGAGCTATCTAAAGTAAATACTGGCAAATTCAACAGGTGGACAAAAGATGAAACAAAATTATTAATTGCAGAGTGGAGTGAGCCACATATCCAAGCAGGATTAAGGGATATGAAAAAGAATAGCAGTATTTTTAATGATCTTAAAGCTAGATTGGAGCAGCATAGCTACTTGAAATCATCTCAGCAAATAAAATTGAAATTGAAAAATTTAAAAAAAAGAATATTTTAAGGTAAGAATTAACATCTATTATAAAACTGATATTAGAAATAGAAATGACGTTAAGTAATAATTGGTTTTCATTGTAAGTCGTCATTGCAATGATTTCTGCTTTACTGTAAAATGTTTTAAGTTTTTTTATGTATTTATTTTTTTGGGTAATGACAATCAATTTTAGATTGATTTATTCATGATTTCATATTAATAAATAAAAAAATATATATTTTTGTTAAAATAAATTAAAGGTAAAGAACTATAACAACACCAAGTGGCCATAATGCTGTGAAGTGTGAATTTTATGAGGAATTGGATGAAATTTTTGGAAGCAGAGATATTGTTACTACTGTGACTTTTGATAGTCTTAAGGAAAATGAAAATACAGAAAGTTCAGAGGCTTCTCAAGGTATGTAATAGTCAAATAATAAATTTTTTTAGTGGTAAACTTTAAATACTTTTTATTTTTTATAGAAACTACATTTGATATTGTACTTCAAACTCCATCTGAAAGTGATACAGCTGACACATTAATTGAGCCTATAACTTTAGACAAACATATTAATGCAGAAAAATCAACTCCAAGGAACACAAGAATTAAAGAAAAGAAAATATCAACACCAATGAGATTGGATTGAAAGATTTATTGAATATGATCAAGCAGAGAAACAAGCAGCTCAGTCACAAGAAGGAATTCATCAAGAAATGAGAATCCAGCATGAGCGTGAATTAGCTGAAAAAGAACAAGTAATAAGGGAGGAAAATGAAAAAAATAGAATTCTTCTTGAAAACATGAATCAGAGGGAACTCAACATGAAGCATCAATGATGAAAATGTTTACTGATGTTATGTTAACTATGGCACAATCATTAAAAAAATAAAAAAAAATTATAAATACAATAAAAAGTGTTTTATTTAATAAAATTTTCTCCATTTTACTTATTTTTCCATAAATATTCCATAATTTCATTACGAATGCATTTAGGTAAAGTATTATGTCTATTTGGATTTACAATAAATTTTGGTTTCTCAATATTTTCAGTTTCCAAAGAACAATCAAAATTAACTTTACAGTTTTCACACATATTATGGAGAATACAACAACATATAATAATCTTCTATATTATAATTAGTCAAACGTGGCTGGCTGGGGTCCCTTTTTTGGTCGAACCACTGTACCGATTTCTATAAATAGGGTATCATTAGAAAGTTCTAATTTTCAGATGTCTGCGACAACAGATCTTTTTTTATTTGGCCATTTTTTAGGGCCCTAGGGGCCGAATTTCTATTTTATGACAATAAATATCAATAGATGGCGCTAAGTGTCAAAGAAAGGGGCAACAGATAACTTACCTGCATTACTATTATTGGATTTTTACAGAATTACTTAGCTAAAAGAATTATTACTGATTATGATACAGGATACTGTTCAGCTAACCTTTTCACACCTTATTTAACCTTTTCATTGGATGTTTTATTTTAAAGGAAATTTTATGTTGAATTTGCAGTTAAGCCTGTTCTACATCCATAATTACGATGGTGATATATTACATATCTCAAATGAAATTTGCTTATATTTTATCACACAAAGAAATTATAACCATTCATCATGCTGTAAACTACCCCCTTCACAGGAGTGCAGCCCCATCCCACGGGGATACCGGTGCCCATGGGGAGATGAAACTGGGTGCAGCCCACCAGGGAGATGAAACTGGGCCCCAAGTGCCCGGGCCTGTTGGAGTGGGCACCCACCTGACGGGTGCCTCTTAATCCCTGGCCGGTGCAGCCCCACCCATGGGGGCCCCGCAGGCCCACCAGTGGAGTGGGCCGTCAGGAGTACAACGCTCGTGGAGTGCAGCCTCCTCGGGCCCCCATGCAATTACTACACATTTGAACTAATGCTTTATAAAATATATAGTAAATAAATTTGCAAGATAAGCTATTATTATACAATATGCTGTTATATAAAGTATTATAAGATTAGATCACAATAGTATATTTCCGCTCATTTATATGAGCACAATATGCTGTTATATAAAGTATTATAAGATTAGATCACAATAGTATATTTCCACTCATTTATATGAGCGGGAAATTTCTAGTATCTATTGAATATTCAAGACTACAATAACACCTTTTACTCAGTCTTCCCCATCGACCTTTCAAACGGCCAAAAGTATGTTAAACAGTTACTCTGATTCTTGATAAACAATTGTTAAAGTTTTTTTCTTTTTCACTGACAAGGAGACCCCATGAGTTGGTAAACGCAGATGTGAATGAAACTTGTATAGTTTGTAAAGAGGGCACTACTGAACACACTTGTAAAATATTAGGTGTAGATGGCCAGTCAATCAAAAGAAAATAATAAAAAATTATTTTAATTTGTTATAAATTAGTATAATAAAATAGTCTATCTGCAGCGTTGTGGTAAGATATCCGCTTTCGGCGATGGCGGCCCGGGTTCGAGTCGCGCTAGTGCGCAAAAATTTTTTTTTGTTTCGATTAATTAATAACATTTACTGTTTTAATTTTTTAATTAATATTAAACAAACACATTACAATAAAATATAAATTATTCTAATATCAATTTTCTACATTATGCACATATTTGGATGATTATCATAAAAACAAAGATGGAGTGTCCGCTATTTGAACTACTTTCCGCAATAATTCTTCTGCATATACAAGAGCATTTTTTAAAAGTTGTTTTGAATACCATCGCTTGATTTGTTAATTGCTGTATAAGAAAAATCAGAGAACGAAACTTGCGATGTTGAAGGCACTGGCTCCATTTTTACTGACCAAAAATACAATCTGCAGATCTCAGTAGCTAACTAGCAACTGCGCCAGAAACAAAACATGTTTTTATATTTATTGTTTTTCAATGACTAACATCTGGAATCAATTATTCCAGGGTTTTTCCAAGTCATGGGTGGGGGAGATGAGTCGTCGTAAACAAGGCAATAAAAATGAACAAGTAGTAAGAAAAATATAAGGCATTTTGCTCATAATACTTTTGTTACGAAACGTTACGACTAGAGAAAAGTGATAGTGTGTTATTATATGTGAAACTGATATATATTGATATTAGAATAATTTATATTTCATTGTAAAGTGTTTGTTTAAATTAATTAAAAAATTAAAACAGTAAATGTTATTAATTAATCAAAACCAAAAAAAAATTTTTGCGCATTAGCGTGACTCGAACCCGGGCTGCCATCGCTGAAAGCAGATATTTTACCACAACGCTGTAGATCGCAGCGGATAGATTACTTTATTATACTAATTTATAACAAATTAAAATAATTTTTGGTTGTTTTCTTTTGATTGACTGGCCATCTACACCTAAAATTTTATGAGTGTGTTCAGTAGTGCCTTCTCTACGAACTATACAAGTTTCATTCACATCCGCGTTTACCAACTCGCGGAGTCTCCTTGTATTAATTCAAAACAAAAAAATTTTTTGCACACTAGCGCGACTCGAACCCAGGCCGCCATCGCCGAAAGCGGATATCTTACCACAACGCTGCAGATATAAATTAGTATAATAAATGAGTCTAACAAATTAAAATAATTTTTGGTTGTTTTCTTTTGATTGACTGGCCATCTACACCTAATATTTTACAAGTGTGTTCAGTAGTGCCCTCTCTATGAACTATACAAGTCACCATCCCCAATTAAGTAATAAGGAATACATATTTCCTAAGTTAACCTCTGAATTTTGTAAGAATCCTTGATCAACATTTCTAAAAATTCCAACTGTTGCAAATACTCGTGCATCATGGACCGATCCAGGCTAGCCAACATTAATGTTTCAAAATAATCCATTATGATCAACAATGCCTTGTAATATTACTGAATAAAACGATTTACGATTATAGTAGTAATATTTTTGGCAGAATCTGGACATAAAATTGGAATATGACAACCATCAATACAGCCAATTGTATTAATCATTCCAAATTTATCATGAAATATTTTTGTAAATTGTTTAATATCACTCTCACTTGGAGTTGGAATATATCTTTGGGAAAGTTTCTCTCTAACTGAATTGCAAAATAAATGAACACTATGCAATACAGATCTTTTAATTTGCAACAGTTCTAGATGAACATGTTTCTGCTAAATAATTTAATGCAGCTTCTGTCTTTATTTGTAGTGGAATACATCTTCGAAATTCTGTCTTTTTAGTTTCCATTCTGTCTTTCAATTCACTACACAAGTACATAAACACTGTTCTTGATACTCGTAGATTTGAAATGTAATTGTCATCCAGCCATTCTCCATTAATAAACTTTTTAGCCCATTCAGAAGATTTTGATGATAACTTTATCCAAAATCTATTTTTTCTCAAACCTATAATTATATAAATATATTAAATATATATATCGATATATTAAAATATCATCAAAGTTTTACCTTTATTTGTGTTACAGCTAACACATAGGAGATAAATGACTGATGTGTAGATTCCCCGAAATCAAAGTTTAATCTGCTTTTTCTTCTTAATTTACATTATTTTAAAAAGTTTAAAGTTCTTTTTAGGCGACAGACTCTTCTTTTTTAAACCATTTTAAAAGATAATAGTCATCACTTGAAACTGCGAAATTAAAGTTGTTTCCATGGAAGGCAACTTTAATTAGCAAAGATAGGTTTTATAGGATAGCAAAGATCTAGGTTTTAGTGACGTCATTTTGTAAAATGACGTCACTAAAACCTAGATCTTTCCTTGATAGTAGACACAGTAATAGATATGGGTTGTGAAGAAAACCCGGATATTAGATATCAAGAACTTTAATATCCAGGTTATTTAGGCAAGTGGATGCATAGCATAATAGAAACCTATATAAGGTGATGCACATAGGAACTATCTGGATAGATGGATATAATTTTTCGAAATCGTATGTAGCCATTATTTTGTGTGTTCCAGTTCTCTCTAATATATTCTTTACAAAGTCCTCTGCTGATTTTATTGAATATTCATAGTTTTTTTAGATGACATAAACACCAGTTTGCTAGTTGTTTTTCCAGTACTATTGTGGGCATGCTGTTCTATCCACAATTGGGCGTACTTTAACTGGGTTCTTATGTGTTTTCACGTACCCAAAAAGCTTGGGACATCCCACGTTTCTATGTTAATGCAAAAAATAAAACATAATTTTTAAATTATTTCAGTTTTTGTTCTAATATTAATATTTTTGTTCGAAAATTTTTCTTGTATTTTGTTATATGTGTAAAAAGAGTAACTGAAGAGGGTCGAAGTAAAAATGACCGAAAACATTTTAAAAAGTTAAAATTATAATCTTTTACTGCTAATAGTGCTTGGACTCTAGTTAATTACAAGAATTTATGAAACATAATTTGAATAAACAATATGATACTGATATAGAGATACAAATCTTTTCTTTTTCAAGAGTCATAAAGATTTAGGAATTATTTTAGATGCAAAATTAAGCTTCAAATCGCATATTGATTACTTAATAAAAAATTATACAGAAAAACTGGTTTTACTTGGCGATATCTGAGATATACTGGGTGGCCATAAAATAACATGAGGTGTTTAGAGTGCAGTAGTGTGTCATGTATTGGAGAAAACATAACAAAATTCGGTGGTTGTACACAATGAAACATGCAGTTTCAATTTCTAAAGAAAATAAATTTAGTACCAAAAGTCGCCAATAGGGGTATTATGGCACAGCAAATGTGTGGAATATGTGATAGGAATGTATAATTGCCAAATGAGACAGCACACCAAGTTTCTGAATGAAAATTATTCCATGCCAAGGTTTATTGTTAATTACACAAGGTTCAATATAACCATGCAGTGCATATTCTAAGAACTGCATGCAGTGCACATTATTCACGATGGCCTACAACATATCAGCATTGATTTGTTTCATCTGTAATATAATTCAGTCTTTCAAAGTTGCAATATCTGGGACATTCGCTAGAGCAAGGGGTTCCCAAAATATAGCCCTCAAACCCTAGAAATGCGGCCCGCAATATCAGATCATCCGCAATCTTGAATTCATAGAGATAATTTACTTTTTTCCAAAAAAATAAATAAATTTTTATCATATTATTATTAAAAATTGTTCAGTTAAAAAATACATGTATAAGTACTTTCAGATATGTTTTCTTTATTTGGAAGCACTTATATATGCGAAAAAACTTTCTCAATCATGAGTTAAATCCAAATTGAGATCAAATTAACTGGTGAACATTTACAAGAGGTGTTAAGAATACATTCAACCGACTTAGAACCAAGGGTCAATGATATTATTTACAAGCAGTATTAAGAATACATTCAGCAAACTTAGAACCAAGGCTCAATGATATTATTAAAAAAAAACAACAGCTGCACAAGTCACACTTCATATTGATGAATTTATTTATTTTTCTTTTTTATTTAAATTATTTAGTTATTTTTGTTTAATTATTTTTGAAATGTGTTATTTTACATTATTTAGTTATTTTTTAATTATTTTTGAAATGTGTTATTTTAAACAGTTTTGTAATAAAAAGTAATTATTGTCATAAATAAAGAACAGTTATACTATAAAATTAGCATAAATCTTTCCCTCGTGTCTAACTTTTTAGAGTATATACGGTTTGTAATAAAAAGTAATTATTGTCATAAATAAAGAACGATTATGTTAAAGTATAAATCTTTCCCTTTTGTCTAACTTTTTATGATTCATTTTTCCATAACACTTTTTTTTTGGCCTGTCAAATATTTTGGAATTTTTACGATTTGGCCCACCTAGGCAAAACTTTGGGAACCCCTGCTCTAGAGGTACAATGCTCTTCAGGAAGTCCCATAGCCAAAAGTCACAAGGATTGAGATTAGGTGATCTTGGTTGCAACAAAGCATGGTCACATAAGTTAAGAGCCATCGAACGGCGGTTTGTTTCTGACTGGTGTGAATCCTCCCAGCTCATCATTTTATCCACATGAAAGCTGTACATGGAACGCCATTAGGCAAATTAATGTGTTTTACTTGGTCACCAGTCCCATAATTCCCCTGTTGGCGACATTTGGTACTAAATTTGTTTTCTTTTAAAATCGAAATTACATGTTCCACTGCATACGTCCACTGAATTTTGTTATGTTTTGTCCAATACATGATGCGCTACAGTGCTCTGAACACCTCATGTTGTTTTATGGCTACCTGGTATTTCTGATCTAATATATGAAACCTGGCTGAATGCAGAAATAATAAGTATTGTGTCTTATAGTTTGATTATTTATAAGCAACACCTAACAAGGGGAGTGCCAAACATGGCCCCCTCTGATTTTGGTGATTTTTACATATGTAGTAATACCTTCCCACAAACCCATGGTAAAGTAATACGATGCAACTCTCAAGCATTCCCGAAAAAAAGGGTTTAAAGTTTTCTATGTTGTTTATATACCGATTGATATTAGCATTTTAATAAGTGTTGCCATAGTGTGATGGGTTTGCCATTCGATTAATATAAGGTCTTACTAGAAGGTTGTGGGTTCGAGTCTCGTCTTTTTAAGAATTTTGCATGTTAAGAAATGATAAAGAAAAAAAAAAACAAGTCAGGCATATACCAGGTTACTCTTTACAATCATGACCTGGGTAGCAACATACTACATAAGTAAAAAGACAAAGATTACTAAAAACTGCTTAACTTCTAATCGTAAAGTTCAAATAAGAGCGCATTTAGCAGTAAAACTAGCATAAACTTTAATATAAACAAAAACGTTTTCGGTATCTGAGATACCATCTTCAGTTGAACAAAAATGGAACACGTGGAACTACAAGTATTTTAAATATAACAGAACAAAAATTATTCAAATATTAACATTAGAATAAATATTAATAGATAATATATAACAAACTATTTTTTAAGCAGGATCTTTAGGTTAAACTATTCCTCTGAAAAGGGAAGGGAACAATAAAAAATGCATTAAGCTAGGTTGACACGATCAGAGCATACTCGGACCAAGTTCACTTTGATGATGCGCGCGCATCTACTCGGACGTTACTCGGACCTTTTCATCCGAATCGAGTAAACTTGGACGACAACCAAAATACTCGGACCGAGTAGTAGCCGATTGGAAGTTTAAGATGGCGGAAAGCAGTAAACAACGATCGCGTAGTAGAGCGAAGCTCTCATGTTTGTGTCAAATGATGGAATTTTAGAATTAACACGTCTTAAAAGTTCATCAAACTGGATATTAGTAAATCGTAGGTAGTTTTGAATGTATTTTTACCTTCATTTTCCACCTCACGCAAAAAATTGGAAGAGGCGCCTAATTGCTCACTCCTGAGCAATTATTAAGAGGAAGTTATGAAGTGATCCATTCTCGAGTCCATAACTCTTCTTCCGTCTAATCTGTTTATTAATGTGACTGTCTAGCTCCTGCAATAATATATCAGCTACAGCAGGAGATCCGCCATTTACCCTCAAACTATAGAAAGAGTACACTTGGATCGTGTAAACAAACTTAAAACTCGGTCCAAGTGTATTCGGACCAAGTTTGTCTCCGACCGAGTGTACTCTGATCATGTCAACCTAGCTTTAAACATTTCTTCGAATGGCATATTTCCAGGCC
This sequence comes from Olivierus martensii, assembly GCA_000484575.1. Taxonomy (NCBI): domain Eukaryota; kingdom Metazoa; phylum Arthropoda; class Arachnida; order Scorpiones; family Buthidae; genus Olivierus; species Olivierus martensii. The sequence goes on from AYEL01077404.1 coordinate 45,008, forward strand.
GAACTCAGTTTGCCTGATATTGATATTATTACTGGTTTCATTATTCTTCAGGATCTCCAGTTTTTCTAACACTACATAAGTATTACAAAAAGGAATCTACAGGATAGCATCCATGAACATGAATATAACATAAGAACAGAGATATAAAAAATTTATAAGTCTCCCTGTTCTTATTGCTTGCTAAAAATAAAATGGGAATATACCAAAGTTATAGGGTTGTTCGGAAAGTAATTTCGTTTTTTTCATGAAAATGAATGATAATTTTTTATAGTATGTAAATATTTTATTTAATTATATATTGATCATTTTGGTCCAATACATTTTGCCATCTTTCTGTAGTAGCATGATTCTGATCTTTGCCTGCAAAAACTAAACCAAGTGATTTTTGACATTCTTTATTTGAACTAAATGCTTAAGAGTAATCAAAAACTAGCACTGTCTGCAGTTTATCTAAAAGCATTCTCCATCACTGGTTTTCATCATCTATCTATTTTTTACTATTGAAAATAGGCCAAAGACATATTAATGTAATAATTTGCATATTTAATAATGTATGCATGCAATATGATTTTTTGGCACGCGGCCCAGAAAACAATCACCATATCTCTACTTTAATTAAATATACAGACTAAATCAAAAATTCTCTAATTTTTTCTATAATAATTTCTATCAGATTTCTAACAATTATGCTCATAGATATCTATTAGCGTAATTCTCATAAATGTTAAATATCATAATTATAGATTGTAGATATAAAATGCGCAAACATCAAAACATGCCACGTACTTTCTCTAATGATTTTATATGATCGTCAATCATACGAAAATGTATAATTTACTAAAATTGCCATTCAACAACAAATTATGGAATGAGAAAAAATATATTATTAATTTATTAATTAGTATAATTGATATTAAACTCTGATATTTTACTATAAAGAAAGCCATTAACGTATTGATGATTAATTTATTTCGTATATCTTATTAGTAACTTGGATATTTTTTAAATAAAATATGATTATTTTTATTCAATATTTCTTGAAATTTTCGTAATATTTAATAAATATTAGGAAAAGTTTGTAAAAAATTATTTTCTAGTAGGCTAAATAAAAAATGATACAAGTTATTATACACGTCAAGGACAAAAGACTTATAAATTAAGTTAGGAAAACAGTAATTGTTGTTGGAAGCTAGATTGCATAATACTGGCATTCGAGAATCATCCCATTGTGTCCAAAGAAAAGTATTGATAATTGTTATTAGTCTACTTTTTGAAGGAAATGGAAACTTTATAAGATAAGGCCCATGTTTTTCTATATGTCTATGTATCCCCACTAATAACTTTTGAAATAAGCAGATTTTCATGAAATTCCGTATTAATATTCTGTCATAAAAGGACACTCCACATCCTTTAGATTATTTATTTAATTTTTGTCTTTTGTAAATGGATATATAAGATAAGGCCCATGTTTTTCTATATGTCTATGTATCCCCATTAATAACTTTTGAAATAATTAGCAGATTTTCATGAAATTCCGTATTAATATTCTGTCATAAAGGACACTCCACATCCTTTAGATTATTTATTTAATTTTTGTCTTTTGTAAATGGATAAATATTTTGTGCAAATTCGTGAACTGTCGTTATGATATCTTAGAAAGATATATGAATTGCAAAACGAATTATTAGCACAATAATATTTTTGGTTATCTGATATATTTAATTATAATTATCATTTTCTCTCTGCTTATCTATTATTCAAGAATCTACTGAATATTCAAGATTAAAGTAGTATTCATAGATACTTTAATCTTAAATAATAGTAGTAGTACAGTAATAGTATTCAAGATTAAACTAGTACTTAATCTTGAGTATTCAGTAGATAATTCTACTGAATATTCGAGATTAAAGTAGTATGATTTAATCAAATTTGTTAATATATGAATATGTTTAATCGTATCTGCTTTGCATACTTTTCTTCATCAAGATTAAGTATAATCAAAGCAAAATTTAAAATATTGCTTGATTTCAATAATATTTTTTTTCTATTTTGTCCATCATAAATAAGCTTAATAGACTTTATTTTTGAAAACATATTCTTATGATATCTGCACTCGAATATTTTAATTCTATATTTAAATATAGTTATTTTTCCCATAACACATATATCTAAGTTTAAATGTATTTTATTTTATTTTTATTTTTTCCAGGTTATTTTGTTTTGGGGAAATAAAATAAATATACTTAAGATTTCTTCATTTATGTCCTTTCTCTAAAATTTTGTTAAAGAAATCGTTAGATATTTCACAATAGAAAATTTATTACAAAGTCCTAACTTGCATAAAAATTTCTTGCATGAAATTTTTTTAGAATATATTTCTAAATTTTCAATAGTTGTTTTCAAACGTATATTGCAGAGTTTTTTTTTTATACCATGTTAATGCTTCAGAAACTGAAGGCAATTTTCTGGTATAGCTATGCATTGACATCATTCTGTATAAATGATACTAAATTATTTTGTTCAGAATGACGACAATCCTTCTAATAATTCTAAGATGTATAAAATTTTTTTTCAGTAAATAATTAGAATTTTAATTTACTATAATAACAATTAACTTGATAACTCATTTTAAACATTCTTTAATTTATAATGACTCATAAATGGATAATTATTCTCCTCTAGTAAGATCTCAATCAAGTTTGAGAGCTAAATTAATCGAGTACAATAATTATCGTCGTGCATTAATTTTGATGTAAAAACTTACGACTGAAATGATATTATAGACAAAGTAACGAAGACAAATCACTCTTCAAATAAAAATTAAAAGTAAAAATAAAATTTTTATAGTAAATAAAAAATGACAAAAGTTAAATGTACGTCAAGGTCAAACTACTTATAAATGAATTAAGTTAGGAAAAAAAAAATAATAATAATTGCTATTGGAAGCTAGATAGCATAATGCAGTGGACTCCCAAAAAAATTGGTAAATGGGAATGGCATTAATTAAGATTATGGACTTTTTTGGACCAATTAAGTAATTCGTAAAAACGTGTAGTTCGTAAATTGGAGATTCGCATAAACGAGAGTCCACTATATTTGTATATGAGAATCATCTGCTATGTCCAATGGAAAATATTGATAATTGTTATTAGCCTACTTTCTGAAGGAAATGGAGGCTTATAAGATAGGACCCATGTCTATCTCTATGTCTGTGTTTCCCCACTAATAACTTTTGAATTAATTAGCAGATTTTCATGAAATTCCGTATTAATATTCTGTTATAAAAAGGATGAGGTGTAGAAGTGATACTAAATTATCTGTGCCGAATGACGGCAATCCTGCTAATAACTCTGAAATGTATCAAATTCAACAGATTTGTTTAAAATTTTTCATTAAATAATTATAATTTTAATTTAGAATAATAGCAGTCGTTTTAAACAGTCCTTGATTTATAATGACTCACAAATGGACAATTATTCCTGTTTAGTAACATTACACAAGTTTGAGAGATAAATTAATCAAATATAGTAATTATCGTCATACATCAATTCCGATGTAATATGATTGATGTATGATGGATAGGATTTGCCTGTGTCTGTGTGTGATAGGATTTGTTGTATAGAATTTGTCTGTATCTGTGTGATAAAAGTTATAAAAATATTATTATAATTATTATGTTATAGTGCACCAATGTGGGCACGGAGTAACTCCGGGTCAAAGTGCTATGTCGGACACGAGTCAAGACATAGCTACTTGTGATGTTTAATGGAGCTAAGTAACTGTCTGTGTCAATGCTGAGAAACTTTCTTATTATGTGGTTAACTGTCTGTGTCAGTGCTGAGAAACTTTCTTACTATGTTGCATGTAATTCAGTAGTGAAACTTTTTGTAGTGTTATGTATGTCTAGTGTTTTGAGGCTTTTGTGTAGTGTGTGAGGGATTACTCCTGTGTCTAGTGTTTTGAGGCTTTTGTGTAGTGTGTGAGGGATTACTCCTGTGGAGAATGAGGGGTACTATAACTACCTTTTGCATTCCCCAGAGACGCTTAATTTCTTTAGGGCACTGTGACTACTTTTTGCATTCCCCAGAGACACTTAATTTCTTGTGAAAGTTCTATGTATTTGCTAATTTTTTGGGTGAATGCATCCTGGATGTTGTGTGTGTCTGGTATTGAGATGTCTATAATGTAGGTAACTTTGTTCTGCTTGTCTATGAGAGTGATGTCTGGTCTGTTGTGGTGTATGCTTTTGTCTGTTATGATTGTTCTGTTGTAATACATCTTGTGTGTTGAGTTTTCTAGGATTGTGTCTGGTATGTATTTGTAGTATGGTGTGTGTTTATTAATTTGTATTTGGTTGCAAGCTTTTGGTGTATTATGTTTGCTACTTGGTTATGTCTGTGCAGGTAATCTGTTTGTGCAAGCAGCTTGCAACCAGACGTAATGTGTTGAATTTTTTCGGGTGCTATGTGACATTTCCTACAGGTGTCGTTTGTTAAGTGCTGTCCTTTAGTATGTATTTTCTGTAGTTTTTCGTATTTATTATTATTATTATTATAAAATTCATAGTTGGAGAGTCATATATAAACTCTTAATTGAATGCATCTATTCAATATATCTTAAAAGATGTAAACATTTTAATTATTACAATTACAGTTTTTTTCATTTTTTGTAAATGAATAAATATTCTGAGGCGAATTTCGTAATACAATTTCCCTTATTACTGTTTTATTTTATCAAATACAATAAAATTAATACTATCCGACCTGATGAAATATTATTTTAAAATTCTACTATAGAAATTTTACGTTTAAAATAAAATTATCGGAGGGGAAAAAGTAGAACGAGAATCACGAATTATTTCTCTGCAATATTTAATTAATTATAAATATCTTATAGGCCTATAAGTTTAAATCTGTTATATAATTTTAATATGTTGAACATTCCAAGGATCCTCGAAGGACATAATTAATTAGATATACAGATTTAATAGATTCTTTTTATTGGTGTATGCTTGGTGTATATTTATGAATAAAACATGTTAGTGATAATGGTTACATGGCCTGTTCAGTTGAATACAGTAGTTTTCTGGCATGTATAAAAGGACAAATAGAATGGTTTCACTACTTAGAATATAATAGAGGTATCTTAAAATTAAGAAGAAGATATATAGAAAATAAATCATATTGAATGGAAAACTGTAGTCATATGACTTTCATTGTTTTTAGTATCTGATTAATGTCTTGTTTATTATAATTTTTTTTAAGTTAAATCTTTTTTTTAACATAATTCAAAAAGAAAAATCATGCTGCTTTCTTTCGAAAATAAGGAATTACAGTCAAACCTCGGTTTACGAATGCCTGGGATCACCAACAATTCGGTTTATAAACAAATTTTTCGAACACAAAGCGTCTCGGATGACGTACTGTGTCTCGAGTTACGAACACGTAAGCCGTCAACATAAACATTTTCAATGATAATGCCATGTGTCACTTTAGAAACATTTTAAAACATAGACAAAAACAAATCACACTAGATAACTTTTTAGTAAGACAGAGACCCAGTGGGTCTGAAGCAAAGTCGAATGGTGCCAAGAGACAGAAAAAAAGAAAAAGAATCCCCCCTTCCAAACAATAACATTTCACTTCTTCACCACCTTTCACTTATGCCCTCAACTCTCCTCCATACAGGTAAAACTAAATTAATTTTTCATCTATATTTGATCTTCTTATTGCTGTGTTTATCTGTTTGTGACAGATTTAATGGTTTCCATCGATTTTTTGTTAAGAACTTGTGCATAAAGTATTGTTATAAAAATTTAAATAAGCAATTATCTGGAGTCAAGGAACGGATTAATTCATTTTACATTAATTCCTATGGGAAAAATAGTTTCGGTTTACGAACGATCTTCAGGAACGAATTAAATTCGTGAACCGAGGTTTGACTGTAAATTGAAAGTTTAATATACTAATTAAAACATACACGAACTTAATTCTTTAAAATATAAAAATAATAAATTAAAAAAATAAAAATTTTTATAAATTATAAATTATTATTTTAATATTAAATAATTTTTTTTTTTTTTTTTTCAGTTCGGCCAATATTTACTTCTTATAAAATGCTTAACTTAATATCTCTGAAGCGTCGTGATGGTCACTTATGGAATAAAAATATTTTTAATATGGATGTTAAACATTGTATTGAATAAAATTCAATATAAAAGATAATTATAAAATAATTCTTTTGCATTTAAAAAAATAAAAAGATGCAAACCTTTAATTTATTTAATGAAAGGAATAATTACTTGGCACATACTGCACTTTGTTTCCAACTACAGAATTAATTAGTTGTTATCGTCGTCAAAGGTAGCTAAATATAAATTCGGTTTTTTAATGTTCTTAGTTTTTCCTTTAAGATGAAAGCTTCACGATAATTTAATATAAAATTATATGTTTTAATTCTAAACTGCTTAATCTTCTAAATATTATATCTGAATGTTTTTATGAAGAAATTAATGATGTTTAAGTAATGATAATGTTAATAAAACATATTTTCGTATATTGAAATTATAAATTTTTTATTTTATTTTTAATTACCATTTACTATAAATAATATAAATCTAATTTTCTATGATGTGCTGTCCTTTAGTATGTATTTTCTGTAGTTTTTCGTATTTATTATTATTATTATTATAAAATTCATAGTTGGAGAGTCATATATAAACTCTTAATTGAATGCATCTATTCAATATATCTTAAAAGATATAAACATTTTAATTATTACAATTACAATTTTTTTCATTTTTTGTAAATGAATAAATATTCTGAGGCGAATTTCGTAATACAATTTCCCTTATTACTGTTTTATTTTATCAAATACAATAAAATTAATACTATCCGACCTGATGAAATATTATTTTAAAATTCTACTATAGAAATTTTACGTTTAAAATAAAATTATCGGAGGGGAAAAAGTAGAACGAGAATCACGAATTATTTCTCTGCAATATTTAATTAATTATAAATATCTTATAGGCCTATAAGTTTAAATCTGTTATATAATTTTAATATGTTGAACATTCCAAGGATCCTCGAAGGACATAATTAATTAGATATACAGATTTAATAGATTCTTTTTATTGGTGTATGCTTGGTGTATATTTATGAATAAAACATGTTAGTGATAATGGTTACATGGCCTGTTCAGTTGAATACAGTAGTTTTCTGGCATGTATAAAAGGACAAATAGAATGGTTTCACTACTTAGAATATAATAGAGGTATCTTAAAATTAAGAAGATATATAGAAAATAAATCATATTGAATGGAAAACTGTAGTCATATGACTTTCATTGTTTTTAGTATCTGATTATAAGGAATTACAGTCAAACCTCGGTTTACGAATGCCTGGGATCACCAACAATTCGGTTTATAAACAAATTTTTCGAACACAAAGCGTCTCGGATGACGTACTGTGTCTCGAGTTACGAACACGTATATAATAAAGAGGTATCTTAAAATTAAGAAGAAGATATATAGAAAATAAATCATATTGAATGGAAAACTGTGGTCATATGACTTTCATTGTTTTTAGTATCTGATTAATGTCTTGTTTATTATAATTTTTTTAAGTTAAATCTTTTTTTTAACATAATTCAAAAAGAAAAATCATGCTGCTTTCTTTCGAAAATAAGGAATTACAGTCAAACCTCGGTTTACGAATGCCTGGGATCACCAACAATTCGGTTTATAAACAAATTTTTCGAACACAAAGCGTCTCGGATGACGTACTGTGTCTCGAGTTACGAACACGTAAGCCGTCAACATAAACATTTTCAATGATAATGCCATGTGTCACTTTAGAAACATTTTAAAACATAGACAAAAACAAATCACACTAGATAACTTTTTAGTAAGACAGAGACCCAGTGGGTCTGAAGCAAAGTCGAATGGTGCCAAGAGACAGAAAAAAAGAAAAAGAATCCCCCCTTCCAAACAATAACATTTCACTTCTTCACCACCTTTCACTTATGCCCTCAACTCTCCTCCATACAGGTAAAACTAAATTAATTTTTCATCTATATTTGATCTTCTTATTGCTGTGTTTATCTGTTTGTGACAGATTTAATGGTTTCCATCGATTTTTTGTTAAGAACTTGTGCATAAAGTATTGTTATAAAAATTTAAATAAGCAATTATCTGGAGTCAAGGAACGGATTAATTCATTTTACATTAATTCCTATGGGAAAAATAGTTTCGGTTTACGAACGATCTTCAGGAACGAATTAAATTCGTGAACCGAGGTTTGACTGTAAATTGAAAGTTTAATATACTAATTAAAACATACACGAACTTAATTCTTTAAAATATTAATCAAGGGAAACAATATCAACTAACTATCAATGAAGAATAGATCGAAGACAAATCATTAAATTCTACGATAATTCGAATAATTCAAGAATGATTTTATGATAAAGTCTGTGATTTATAAGTATGATATCATTTTTAAAAATATAATTAAAAAATCTGTAAGTTTATAAAGCAAAAGTTTGAGTTTATTGAGACATGCCATCTGCAAGACCTAAGCTTAAACGTTTAAGCTGTTTTGTTTTATACTTTTGAGAATGAGTTTAAAAAGTTTTTTTTATTATTATTTTATGACAAAAAATAAACTAAAAGTTTTATTCGACTTATCAATTTTCATAAAATAGATTGTGAATGCTTTTATACATGTATTTTTTTATTGAATTACAAAAACTTTCGTTTAATGAATAAAAAATTTATGTAAAAAATTCAAATTCCATAAATTTTCAGGTGAAATTGTTTATATTTCTTTTTCTTATGAAAATTTATAAAATTTCCATACTAGATTATAAATTATAGTCAACAATTTTTCTTTATATACATTGACATCAAGGATTTCTAAGAGTAATAAATAATATAAGTTATAAATTATGAACTCTTAGTAGCGAGCAATAATATTTTTTGCTATATTCTATATATATATCAGTAAATATCTCTATAAGAAAGCACTTATATTAAAATTATTCTGTATTTTCAAAAATATCTGACCTACATATGTTAAAAATGTTTCCAAATTCTGTTAAAATGAATCTTTTTCTGTTGAAATGAATCTTTATACCTAGAACATAAAGCAAATTTAGTATCAAGGACTTAAAATTTCAGACTTAATTCATACAGCAACATTATTTTTGGTGTTGTAAAATACATAAATTGCTTCATGGAGGCAAAGGAACAGTTAACTATATAAAGAAAATATGTACATAGAAAGATCTCTGTATATGTTAAATCTAATAATTTAACCATACATCTGTGGCAATTTTTAAGCAATGAACTAACACAGTTAACATGTCTTACAAGTTAGTTGAATAAATTGTTTGAAAATTGCATAATATAATTATTTTAATTATCTTAAAAAATAATATTAATTCTGTTTTAAATAATGATAAAATTAAGAAATATAAAGCAGTTGCTCCTGCATTACTTTTGATCTATGTGCTTTAGACCGTTTCCCACATGCAAGCGACGCGACGCTGTACGTTGCGATACTACAAGCGCGATGCTTCGATATGCTACGCTAAGAGCGACTGTCTGTCCCACGACAAGCGCTTCTATAGAGTCTATAATGAAATATGGTTCCATTATTTATCCACTAAATGCCGATTATGGTAATTTTTATTTCTCGTGTTGCATAATGCAAGTTTTTTTTTTTTAATTTCACTTATTAGAACCTCTGAATTGAACTCTGTAGTTATGAGAATTTGTCTCTGTCGCTTCAGAAAACAAACTACCGCTAGTTTGTGTTTCAGATATAATGGCGATAATAGGCGATGCTACGATATACGCGTAGAACGCGTCGAAGGTTATGTCTATTGGTTTGTTTTCTGTCGCTCATAGTATCGCGTCGCATCGCTTGCACAGCCTTAAAGAATAGGTTAGAAAATCAGATCATGAATTAAAAGAGATGTCATTCATAAATAAAACTTAAAACAATTTATTAATTATTATAAAGATATCATATTCCTATTTTTGTGTTTACATATTTTACGATATAATAAAAGATAGTTTGAGAACGAATTTGTTTTATTGCATGAGAATTGTATCAATATTGCAATAATTTTTATTTTATGGGGGAAAAAAACTTTAAAAATTAATTAAATATTTGTATAAAAGGCAAATGTCTATTTTTTTAAAATTTATGCTGTAAATCAAATTGTTCTCCTTCCTGAACACTTTTTTTTTTTTTCAGTTCGGCCAATATTTACTTCTTATAAAATGCTTAACTTAATATCTCTGAAGCGTCGTGATGGTCACTTATGGAATAAAAATATTTTTAATATGGATGTTAAACATTGTATTGAATAAAATTCAATATAAAAGATAATTATAAAATAATTCTTTTGCATTTAAAAAAATAAAAAGATGCAAACCTTTAATTTATTTAATGAAAGGAATAATTACTTGGCACATACTGCACTTTGTTTCCAACTACAGAATTAATTAGTTGTTATCGTCGTCAAAGGTAGCTAAATATAAATTCGGTTTTTTAATGTTCTTAGTTTTTCCTTTAAGATGAAAGCTTCACGATAATTTAATATAAAATTATATGTTTTAATTCTAAACTGCTTGAAATTATAAATTTTTTTATTTTATTTTTAATTACCATTTACTATAAATAATATAAATCTAATTTTCTATGAATTAAAATTAAACAAAAAATGATAGATGCAGCATTAAGGTCGTATTCCACGTGCGAGCGACGCGACGTTGTGCGATGCGATACTGCGAGCAACAGAAAACAAACCGATAGACGTAACTTTGACGCGTCCCCGCGGGTGTATCGTAGCGTCGCCTGTTGTAGCTGAAATATAAATGAAGCGACGGAGGCAAATTATCATGGCTACCGAGTTCGATTCAGATGTTCTAATAAGCGAAATTTATAAAAAAGAACCTGTATTATAGAAAATGAGAGATAAAAATTACTATAATCAGCATTTAATATTTCATTATAGACGCTACAGAAGCTCTTCTCGTGGGACAGACTGTCTTCATAGCGTAGTATCGCATCGCATAGCGTCGTGTCGCTTGCACGTGGGACACGGTCTAAAACGATTTAGTTACTTCTTTAAATATTTATTGTTGAAAATATATTCTATATTAGTTTATCAGCTTTCTCAGACAAATAGGATTTAAAACTGTTCTTGTCAATATTTAGCAATTTAATTCATCAGAACTAGAAGTTTTTCTAAACGTTATATAATATACAGTATAGTTATATTGTCTGCAGAACAAAAGATTGATGTAACCTTCGATTTTCGTTCTCATAATGAAATCGTTATAAGTCAACCATAATGGATACTGAATGCTTCAATTAAAAATATTTATTTATTCTATATAAAAATATATTTTTAATTATAATATCGATTAACTAACACAGACAGAATATATATATATAGTTAATCGACATTATAATTGACTTGTTACCATAGACTTCATAAAATTTTTCCTGGAGTCATTATTTAATGTGGCCTTCGAATGCTCATAGAAAAAAATGAAAATCTTGATATTTCTTTCATCTGTTTCAAAATTAATTTTTCGAATTTTTATTACCATTTTTAAAATTGTGTAGAGAATAGACGATAATGGACTTAATAATATATTCCCCTCTTAAATCTATATCATTAATGTGTTTCTCACGAGCTTTTAATTATGTTAAATAAATGTTTAAAAAAAAAAAAGATGGAATTACGATTAATCGATGGTAATAGCAAAATAACCGTGACCCAAATTCGACAGATTAACTAAGATTTGAAACGCAACAAATCGCAAATTTCAACTTCCTCCTTTCTTGATACCTTGGCCTCATTTTCTGGAAGAAGAAAGACGCATTAAATTTTTTCTAGACGCAATTTTTGTCATCTCAGATAGTAATGCGATTTTTTTCACATTTCTAGGAAGAGATCGAAAAATCAGAAAATTGTTGAAGTTGTATATTGAATTCCGACTGATAGAATGCATCTGTTTCATCGCTAGAAAGTACGAGTTCCAGTTCCTCTTGGTATCTGTCTATCTTTCCTGGTTTTTACATTTAATAAGCGAAAAGTTGATTTAAAACTTTTCCCTATATACTTCATCTACAGGAAATACCTCAATGTAACAGGAAAATGATGCAATTACTGTATGTAATTCTATTATACGAATAAAAAAAATCTGATAAAACTGCATACCTTTATTACTTATGAAGCTTAGATAGTCTGTAAGGTAAAAATTAAAACAGATATAATATTACGTGCATGGTTATTTGTAAATTTTTTGTTTAGATCTGTAAAGAATGATTTCCACGTTTGATAATCAGGATATGATAGAATATTATATATTTTTTTATTACTTCTCTCTCCTCCCTCATTGCATTTGTATTCAGATAGTATAAATGCACATTCCTTCAATATTTAATAAACCGATTATTGAACCATTACTTGGAAAATAAGTTGTCTTACAACTCGTCTGAGAAGAAAAATAAAAACACGAATTAATGTACGTAGAGGTTCACCTTCAAATTCTGACTTAATGTAGAGAAGCACAGACGTTCACCTTCAAATTCTGACTTAATGTAGAGACAGAGTGTAGATTTCATAACTGTAGCCATGAAGATTATTTTTTGGCTTTCTATTTTCTTGTCGACGAGTAAGTATAATATTTTCTCATGTTATTTTCGATTTTTCTGTCAGTAAATACTTTTATTTACAGTTGTGGCATTCAGTAAGCAAGACGAATGCAATACAGAACGGATAAATACGTGCATGATTCCGACAATGCTAGCAGGTAGACGGAATCTGATACCTCAAAACGAAAAGGATCTAGAAAAGAGATGCAAGTAAGTATTTTGTCAATATCCAAGATTTAATTTTTAATTTCGATGGTTGATGTATAGATTGAACTGAAGCCGAATGAATTAATGATAAGAATGACGTATTATAAACTAACTTTAATCTCTGTTTGCAGTATATTGAGAAGGAGTTGGAAATGCATAGATGGGTATATGAATAAATGCGTTGCAGACGTGCATCAAATGGTGTTTGAACTTCTTACGGAAGAGTCTCAAGAAGTATTAAAAGAATGGTGCGATAAAGATAGCCAATTTCACAAAGGTGAGTTGCCAACCATGAATCTTTTTCTGTGAATTTTCTTATGATAAATTTATAGTTATTAGTCACTTATGGAATTGACTTTTTATATTAAGTTTGTCATGATATACAGCAGCGGTTCTCAACCAATGGTATCCGTACCACTGGTAGTATGCGAGAGATGATTAGTGGTACGTGTATAACCTTGACTTCCTATTTGTATAGGAGGCACACTTTTATTGTTGGTACTGAAATTTTTGAATTTTTATTTTGGTAGTACGCATTTATTAAAAGGTTGAGAACCACTGATACTTTTATTGTTGGTAATGAAATTTTTGAATTTTTATTTTGGTAGTACGCATTTATTAAAAGGTTGAGAACCACTAATACACAGTATAGTAATATATGCATTTTATACTAAACTAATACGAATAACCTTTATACGTAATTTGCATCCATCATATCCAACTAGTTTGTATATAATGATATGGAAATTTCAGATTTTCTGGAAATCGGAAGTTGTTTCTCGGAAGCTGTCAATAATACTCATCGAATATGTATGAAGAACTTTGAAAATGTTGTATATATGGTTACAGGAGACGATATAGAAGCTAGAGTTCCTGCCGGATGTTGGTAAGTACTGTATCCTTACTGTTCTTCTCTCAGAGTGGAGATAATTATTCTAAAATCGTCTTTTCTTGTAGCTACTTCAATCAATTTTATGAGTGCTTTTACGACCAAGTGGAAAAATCTTGTGGAACAGAATCTTTTCCAATAGTGAAAAAAGCTTCGAAAATGATGTATATGACATGCATGCGTGACTTCTGTTCATCTTACGATCCTTCCAGTGATCTATGCATAGAAGTGAATAACAAAAACGTCACTTCTCCATCGGAGAAATACTCCTATCTTGCCAGATTCGTTATCACTATGATGAAGCACCGCAATTAAACAACGTAGTTACTTCGATTTAATCGTTATTCAATTTATGTACACGTAACTTAGTATATAATTAAAATTACTTTAGCAAACTTTGTTATTTGAATGATAAGAAAGGGAATTTTTAAGATAAACCGAATTGTAAAATATCTGCTGCTATGTACTGCTTATGTAAAGAGAATTATAGAAAAAAACATAGTCGAGTTTGTTTGTTATGAAGTTGATTTATTTCAAGGTGGCCTTCTTTTTTATGTTTTGATGTAAACATCCGTCGGCTTTAAAACGAGGAAAATAGTGTGCCTGCTTAATTACGTACTGGATTGACTGCTCTAATGGCCAGTTGCCAGCAAAAATGAAGCCATTGAAGTGGTGGGATCACGTGATATTCGATATTGGGATTATTACACTCTTTTTATTAATTATTAGGATCTGATCATCACACTTATTAACATAAATGGCATACGTCTGGCCACCAAAATAATGTCAATTTGCTATATCGTCGAATTTACCTTTCGCGAAAATATGGCAAATGACCGAGTGGTAACTAATGCATTGGCGTGCCAAGCAGGAGGACCCGGGTTCGGCATCGCCTGAAAAGTTTTTTCAGGGTTCTGGCGATCTCTGTCCTTCCCCATCCGGCCCCCTCCATGGGTGTGGGTGCAGCCCGTGGTTGGAACTGGCCCCCAGTAATAATGTTCTTAATTGGAAAAGGGTCATAAAAAAAAAGAAAAATTACCCCACCACCAACATGGCGGACGGCATCATTTTTCTAATGTTGAGCTGTCAATCCAGTTTAAAAATAGAAATTATAGTAATTAATTTTTGCTTAGCGTGTATCTTATCAGTAATTGTATTGATTTCGTTTTTATATTCTCTCCACTTAATGTTGCAATTGCATTTTTTCAAATATGTAAGAAGATAACGGAGAATATAAAAACGTGAGAAAATTCAATTTAATTTTAATTTATATTTTATTTGAGTTATAAAAAAAATTATCATATGAGCTAGATCGGAAGAGCGAAATTCAATTTAATTTTAATTTATATTTTATTTGAGTTATAAAAAAAATTATCATATGAGCTCGAATTTTAAAAGAAATTTTAAGAAATAATTTTTTTTTTTTTTGGCAAGTTTTTCATAAAAACATTTCTAACTTTTCTATCCAATAAAATAAGTCATTTATGCTTTTTTATAATTTTTGTGAAAATAAATAAAACTTTTCTGCGTTTTTTTTTAACTATTTCCATCATTCTGAATCAGAAACAAATGGTATAATAATTAGATTTTCCCATTTGTATATTTGTCGATACAATATTCTGCATAAATATTAACCAGTTTTTATGAAATTCATTTATAATAATTAGGATCTTCTCACCAAACCTATTGAAAATGATTAAAAGATTTCTATTATTGTATACTTGTCATGTTATGCCGTAGGCAGATTTGTGGTGATGTTTACCTCACAAAGCCAAAAATTTCTGGTTTTTACTCATTCAGCCATTGGCCAGAATAACAATTACATCTGATGACGTCTATGATAAACAGAGGATATAGTATAGTGTGATCTCATATAGTGTATCAGGGGATATGAGTGAATAGCTAGCCCTCAATCATTCCCCAAATCTCCATCTTCACTCAACCAGTGATTATAGAACTCTCTTAGAAAATTACGTAGGCAAAATAGGAGTTCTTAAACTCTTCCTAAGAGGTGTATCTGTTAATCTAGATAGTTAAATATAGTGAGGTGTAAAAAAAATAAGTAGTCGTATGGGCTAACATAAGTTTGAGTATTGAAATGTGATCTATTTTTTCAATATAATTAAAATATTAAATAAAAAATTAAATATAAAACAACATAATATTACTTATTTTCACTTTACATGATTTTTTCTGCCTCATTTTGCTTTTATCCTTATTAAAAAGAAGGTGTTTTTTTTAACTAAACATTTTTTTTAGAATCTCGAATACTTCCGAAAAGGGGATCTCGAATCTCGAGAAATAAATTAATTATTAATTCGATAATTTCCGAATCTCGAGAAAGCAAAAAGTTCGGGAAAATACTATCACTAATTCTGATCCTAGTCATTATCTCGCGGTATGCTAAATCTTGGAGATAGCGAGAACCTCTGAAGCAAATCTTGGTCTATAGCTTTCAGTTACTTGCAGGCGAGATTGGGAATGCCAATTAAATAAAGTTCTATTCTACAGTAACCTAACGGCGTAACTATAACTATATTTATGGAATTGGTACACCATATGTAGTTGGTACCGTGGTGTATCTTGTATTGGTACGCCATACGTGGTGGTACCGTGATGTTGCTACTATTTGTTGTGAGGTAGTCAGTGTTTGTGAGTTCATCGCTTTTTCCATTTCTCGAATTAATAATTAATTTATTTCTCGAGATTCGAGATCCCCCTTTCGGAAGTATTCGAGATTCTAAAAAAAATGTTTAGTTAAAAAAAACACCTTCTTTTTAATAAGGATAAAAGCAAAATGAGGCAGAAAAAATCATGTAAAGTGAAAATAAGTAATATTATGTTGTTTTATATTTAATTTTTTATTTAATATTTTAATTATATTGAAAAAATAGATCACATTTCAGTACTCAAACTTATGTTAGCCTATACGACTACTTATTTTTTTACACCTCACTATATTTAACTATCTAGATTAACAGATACACCTCTTAGGAAGAGTTTAAGAACTCCTATTTTGCCTACGTAATTTTCTAAGAGAGTTCTATAATCACTGGTTGAGTGAAGATGGAGATTTGGGGAATGATTGAGGGCTAGCTATTCACTCATATCCCCTGATACACTATATGAGATCACACTTTATTGCTGTCTGTAAGCCATCTGTATTATTTACACCTCGCTTTGTAATGCCTAATTCATCTACAGCGACATTCGCCTCGTCAATCTCCCTATCTTCCCAATAAATGGTCCTGATTTAACGGTCACTTGTTTCTATCATTTCTTCGCGCGTTGCTACTAATAGCGCTTCTTCAAACGTTTTTGGATCGTGGGACATGACAATTCGTTTAATTCCTTCATCAATCCCATTTAAAAATTGAGCACGTAACCTCTCATTTAATTCCTTGCTTTGGCATCGCTCAACTACGGTTTTTTCCTGTTCCGTGACGCTTTCTACATCAATTGTGGTTTTCAGCAGCGAGAGTTTGCAACCTCACACCATAAGTTTGAACATCTTCACCACTTTTTTTATGAAAGCAGTTATGAAATTTTTGTAGTCTGATTGTGTACGGTTCCTTGGCAAACCAAGGAGCCATTTACAATCAGACACAATCAGATCATTAATGATTTGAATTCCTTTTAATCAGTTACGCCTTTAATCC
This sequence comes from Olivierus martensii, assembly GCA_000484575.1. Taxonomy (NCBI): domain Eukaryota; kingdom Metazoa; phylum Arthropoda; class Arachnida; order Scorpiones; family Buthidae; genus Olivierus; species Olivierus martensii. The sequence continues at coordinate 62,443 of AYEL01077404.1, forward strand.
CAAAATCACGTCAATTCCCGTTAATTTACGCTTCGCTACTCCTAATTTTTGTCGGTATGAGCACGACGCTAATTCGCCGATCTCGTCAATAACATCAAAAATTCGGTTACACATGAAGTCGCCTTACCTGCAAAGCTTTGAAGCATTGGAGCGAAAGCGGAAAAAGATCCAGGAGCTGTTCCATGGATCACTGTATCAGGAAGATTTTCGCTGGCCATTTTGAAGTTTTATGGTGTGCCACAACTATAATTCGTCCCAATTCGGTTCCAATTAAAATTCTTGATCCTACTTCTAACACCAGTTGTGGATCCGCCAGAACGAACTGTATAGGTAACTAGGCCTATTGCAGTTGTATGTGGCGGTCATGAGTAAGTTCAAATGGGAGACCGAAATCCATTGATAAGTGACTGACAGTGACAACGGTTTAATCAAACCATAGATCTTTTATCGAGAGAAATTTTACTAAGTATTTTCGGAGGATAAATACTTTTTGTCATGTACAATTGCATACATTGCAAAAACCCGGAAAAATGGCACCGATCGATAGAGGGGATCGAGACATGCAAAATATCCCTAAAGAACTAGGGGTCAAAGATCAAAGATTAATGACATATAGAGACTAAAAGTTTCACTGACGGCATAGAATTTAACACTGTGCTTCGCCTCGCTAAGGTGTGTGCATGTCACAAAAGGTCATGTACAATTGCATACATTGCAAAAACCCGGGAAAATGGCACCGATCGATAGAGGGGATCGAGACATGCAAAGTATCCCTAAAGAACTAGGGGTCAAAGATCAAAGATTAAAAGTTTCACTGACGGCATAGAATTTAACACTGTGCTTCGCCTCGCTAAGGTGTGTGCAGCGCGACACGTCCCGTTCCCATGCTCTGCTACTATGGCGCCAGGTTTTAGACTCTATATCTCGTTAACCTTTGACCCCTAGTTCATTAATGATATTTTGCCTGTCTCGATCCTCCCTATCGAAGGTTACCATTTTTTCTTGGAAATTGCAATGGCGTGATCTCTAAAAACAGAATAGAGGTTCCAATGTGAATTTCTTGATTTACTTTTCTCAGTAAGATCTCACTACAGTCTTTAGTCTATATCACTAGAGTCTTTAGTCCCACAACACTAAAATTCTCCCTATCGAAGGTTACCATTTTTTCTTGGTATTGCAATGGCGTGATCTCTAAAAACAGAATGGAGGTTCCAATTTGAATTTCTTGATTTACTTTTCTCAGCAAGATCTCACTACAGTCTTTAGTCTATATCACTAGAGTCTTTAGTCCCACAACACTAAAATCTATATGCATTCTAATATCTATCGAAATGTAGCAGTAGAGAAGTGATTAGGATTCTCTCCTTGAATGATGATAATCATAGCTTTTGCCGAAGATTAGGATCCCAACATCACACAAAGGCCGATATTCTTCAATCACACAGGTGAAAATTCCACAACGATTGACTGACTGATCCTTTCCCTCCTTCTTCAAGAATGTCGATTATTATTAAGGTGGTATGGGGTAAGGGCATAGTTGGAGGAAGTGCATTATTGGGCTTTTTTTATTATAAAATAAGCGAAATTTTGCTATTTGATATTGTAGTATTCTACTACAGGTTAATATCAACCTATCGACATAGATAACATACGATGAATGACGCGATTCCAATATTTACATCGACATCTACAAAAGTGTCGCATCCGAACAGCACACACAACTTTGACAGGATCTTAAAAGTGCAATAATTCTTAGGCTAATTTCATATTAGGAGCTTTTTTGTTTTGGTAAGTATAAAAAATATTGTTTAAAGTTTATATTAAATAAACAATATTTTTTGACATTTCAAAATTTATTGAGAAAAAAACCCTGGTAAGCTCTTGCCCCATAAATATTGTTACATGGGGCAAGTACAGATCAGCACCTTGGGGTAATCGCGTATTAGGCTGCTCTAGCCTCCTAACATGTTCAATTTTATTTTTTGTGTTCTACATTTAAATTTGTTTATTAACTTTTTTTCTAGCATATAATATGGTTTACAGCTACGTCAGAAAGACCAGCAGAGGTGATTATTCAAAAGAAATGAACAGAATGTGAATGTTGTCGAGATGATGATTGATAAATGCAAAGATATTAATTAAAATTTTTATATAAATCATTTTTTATTTGATAAAATTTTTTGTCATATTAAATAATAAAATGTGTGATTTGTTACTTTGAAAAAAATAAAATAAAATAAAAAGTGATGTAAAGTAAATAATGTGAGATGAGGTATAGCGAAATAAAATAAAAATAAGTTATAAAGTGATATAAGTACAGAAATTGTTTAATAAGAATTTGCATTTACCTCACTTTATATTTTTGTTTTATTTCACTATACCGCCTCTCACATTTCAGAGATCAATCCTTGTTCTTTAACAAAAGAAAGAACCTGTCTTAATGTGGTAAAAAGCATCTTATAGGAGATTGGAGATTTGTTCATAATTCTTCTCTTGCCAATTTGTATGCATAAATAAACTTCAAAGTTTTTTTAACTTGCACTTAAACTCTTACCCGTTTTGGGTTAAGTAAAGGGTAGCTGACATTTTTACGATTTTGTAGCAAATTTAAAATTTTCAAGGATGAATTTCAAGGTAATAGCTGCGCAATGCGATTGTTAACGATCTGTTAAATACTTATACGATAGGTTAAAATACTTGCATTTAAAATTCAACTTTGCATACTAACCCAGTCCGCCTTATAGATATAATATTTTTATATTTTCTGTTAGGATCCGTAAAGAATGATTTCCACATTTGATAATCAGGATATGTTAGAATATTATACTTTTTATTTCTTTCCTCCCTCATTTAATTTGTATTCAGACAGCATAAACTCACTTTCCTTTTATATTTAATAAACGTATTGTTGAAACATTACTTGGAAGTGGTCTTACAAACTGGTCAGAGAAGAAAAAAACAATCACGAATTAATTTATATATTGCTGTGCGTACAGGTTCACCTTCAAATTCTGACTTAACGTAGAGAAGTAAAGACATTTCATAATTGCAGCTATGAAGATTATTTTTTGGCTTTCTATTTTTTTGTCGACAAGTAAGTACAATATTTTCGGATGTTATATTCAATTTTTCTATCAGTAAATATATTTATTTTCAGTCGTGGCATTCAGTAAACAAGATGAATGCAATACAGAACACTTAAATATGTGCATGCTTCCGACAATGCTAGCAGGTAGACGGAATCTGATACCTCAAAACGAAAAGGCTCTGGAAAAGAGATGCACGTAAGTATTTTGTTAATATGCAGGATTTAATTTTCGATTGTTGATGTATCGATTCATCTGAAACCGAATAAATTAATGAAATGAATGACACATTATAAACTAATTTTAATCTTTCTTTCAGTACATTGAGGAGGAATTTGAAATGTGTAGATGGGTTTATGAATAAATGTGTTGGAGACGTGCATCGCATGATTTTTGAACTTGTTGTGGAAGAGGCTCACCAAGTATCAAGAGAATGGTGCGATAAAAATAGCCAATTTCACAAAGGTGAGTTACCAATACATCCTTGATTGACAAAGTGCACTTGTATCTTTTTTCTGTAACTTTTCTTAAGATTAAGAAAAAGAATACACATGCATTTCAGATGCAAGATGAACTTGCATCTTGCATTTGAAGATGCAAATACAGATCTTAAAATGTATTTGCGTCTTAAGATTTTTTTGGTGAAGACGCAAGTGCAAATCTTAAGATTTGCACTTGCATCTTACTAAATTGTTTTTATATTTAGTTTATCATGATATATAATATAGTAAAATATGTATTTTACACTAAAATAATATGGATAACCTATATACGTAATTTGAATCATAGTTTATATATTACGATATGGGAATTTCAGATTTTCTGGAAATAGGAAATTGTTTCTCGGAAGCAGTCAATAATACTCAACGAATATGTATGAAGAACTTTGAAAATGTTGTATATAAGGTTACAGGAGACGATTTAGAGGCTAGAGTTCCTGCCGGATGTTGGTAAGTACTGTATCCTTACTGTTCTTCTCTCAGAGTGGGGATAATTATTCTAAAATCGTCTTTTCTTGTAGCTACTTCAATCAATTTTATGAATGTTTTTACGGCCAAGTGGAAAAATCTTGCGGAATAGAGTCTTTTCCAATAGTGAGAAAGGCTTCGAAAATGATGCATTTGCCACACATGCGTGACTTCTGTTCCTCTTACGATCCTTCCAGTGATCTATGCATAGAAGAGAATAACAGAATCGTCACTTCTCCGTCGGAGAAATACTCCTATCTTGCCAGATTCGTTATCACCATGATGAAGAACCGCAATTAGACAACTTAGTTACTTCGATTTAATCGTTATTCAATTTATGTACACGTAGTTTAGTATATAATTAAAATTACTCTCGCAAACTGTTATTTGAAGGATAAGAAAGGGAATTTTTAAGATAAACCGGACTGTAAAGAACCTGCGGCTGTATACTGCTTATGTAAAGAGAATTATAAAAATAAACGTAGTCGAGTTTGTTTATTATGAAGTTGATTTATATCAACGTGGCCTTGTTTTTTATGATTCTATGTGTTTATCCATCAGCTTTATAAAACGAGGAAAATTGTGTACCTGCTTAAAAATACAAATTACATTTATTAAGGTTTTGCTTTTCGTGTACGTGTTCATTAATTATATTAATTTTCGATTTTACGTTCTCTTCACTTTATGTTGCAATTATAAAATAAAAGGAGTTTTAAAAAAATATTGTTTGCTTTTTTTTTTGGTAACTTTTTTTAATAAACGAGCTACCGAATTTTTTTGTTTTTTTTTTATAATTTCTGTGGAAATAAATAAAACTTTTCTGCAACTTTTCTTAGTTCTTAAATGGCATAATAGGTAGTTTTTCCCATTTGTATATTTATCTGCACAATATTCTGCATAAATACTAAACAACTTTTATGAAATTCACATATGCTAATAAGGTCTTCTCACCGATTTGAAATTCATATGTAGAAATCTTATGGATAACATTAATGTAGAGCTAGGATATTTTTCTACAGTGTGAAGAAAAACTTCGTCGTAAAATTTTGTGTACTGCTAAGGGACCTCAAAACAAGTCGAAAATATCAATAAACATAATTCTAAATGGCACCGTTTTCGAGTTATTACCCTTTAAAACTCAAAAACGATGCCATTTAGATCATATGTTCCAATCACACTTGAATACACAAAGCGTCACAATGTGTCGCGTTGCCAAGACGCGTCGTTCACCTTCTTACTATCCGGTAGTATGTAGGAGAGCGACGCAATGCGACGCGTCTGTGACGTTTTGTGTACTGGATGTTTCGACTTGTTATTGGAATTTATTAGATTGATCACTATGCCGAAAATAATCGAAAAGTATTCGGATTATCATTATTAATACGATTGTAATAATTAATGATTGAAAAGACAAATGGTGGATATAAAAGTAATAAATAATACAAAGAACACCACGCAACATCACGCAAACTGAAAATTTTGTTTACCAATATCACGAATGTGTTTTTGTAAGCTTTTAAATTAAACATTAACTCGAATTAGTATTAAAAGTTGACGACTACTTTTCTGAAGGACATAGGACTTATAAAATGATTATGTACTTAATTTTAGTGATTTAAAATATTATTTTTCAGAATTGTAATTTTTTGAAGGATAGTTTTGGCGTGGTACCAACAAATATAATTCGTAGAATAAAATAATTTTCATATTTTATTCGCACTATTTTGTTCGTCAACAACAGGAAAATTAAATTTTAGGAAGCGAATAGATAACACACAAGTTTTCCTGCTTAGAAAATATTTGCATATCAGAAATAAAAAACTTGCACAAATTTTGTTGCTTTCGGAGTTATTCTGTGGAGAAATATATTGATTTATGATTTTTGGAAAAATAATAAATTTATTTGTTATTATTTTTTAATAAATAATAATAGTAGATTAATAAATTAATTCACATTTGCATTTTTTATGCTCGAACAGAGCATTTTTCATTATAATCTTTTCTTGTTTTTCGATATTTATTTTTAAAAAGTTACATTTTATAAATACTGAGAAATTTATACAATATTGATTGTATAAATTTCTCAGTAAAAGTTTCTATTGGGTTGTTTGGAAAGTAATTTTATTTTTTCTCATAAGTGTCATTAATTGTATTTTTAACCATCTAACTTCATTCTAAACCATATTGTCATTATATATTTTGACAGCTGGCATTTCAAGGTTTATTTATAAAAAAATTGTTTTTGTGCAGTTGTTTTTTTTTGTGTCATATCAAAAATGGAAAATAAAAAGGAGCATTTTCGGCATATTTGCTTTTTTATTATCAAAAAGATAAAAATGCTGTTCAAGCAAGAAAAAGTTATGTGAAGTGTATGGCAAAGATGTGTTAACAGAATACCAGTGCCAAAACTGATTTGCAAAATTTTATTCTGACAGTTTCAATATTAAAGATGCACCATGTTCTAGAACAGGGCTGCCCAACCTTTTTATGATCATGAGCTACTTTTTTCACTGGAGCGATATAGCGATCTACCGATATCCAGGGAATAAAAGTACAGAAATAGTAGTCATCTATATAATTCAAAATTTATTAAGTAAAATAAACAATTCTTCACTACATGAAAATATGAAAATAATTACGAATACATAAACAAAAATTTTAATTCAATATTTGGCATCGTGTAGATTTTGCAATTGATTCAAAATTTGGATTATATGACGAAAGAGATAATTTTAAAATTTTTACGAACATATTTTTTGGTGAATGTAAGTTGAATTTTAAATCTATAATTTTTGCTCATCGTATTTCGGAGTCTTTCGAATATTCATTTTTCATAATTGGAGAGCATTGTTTGAAAATGTCTTTCAATATTTCCGTTTTTGGAATAGCAACAACTGAATTAGATATTAGACAAGAGCATTTGACATTAACCATGGAAAAAAGAAATCATGTTCCCATTCATCATGGTAATGATAAGTTTTAATTTTCTTTTCTATGCTCATAATTATGGCTAAAAAAGAAAAAAATTAAATAATTGAAGAAGTTTATTTTTTAATCTTTAGTGCCGAACAACGATATATTGTTGTCCAGAACTGAGTAGTGTAATAGAGAAAGAAAAGACATTTGAACCTGTAAATGCATTTGTCCAACAAACTTTTGCTTACTCATCGAAATAATCTTTATTTATTGTTTTTGATATATTATATTCTACTGATTGATCTGATCTGCTATTACTTAATAAATGATAAAGAGCACAAAGAATGAAAACACGTAGGAATAACCTCACTATTCTTGTTTCAACAAGAACCTTTACTATGTATTGTAAAGTGGAAGTTTAACAAGTGAGTTGATCAGAAGATGGTTGGAGGCTTGTGATCGACTAAAAAGCTTGTCACGATCGACTGGTAGCTCGTGATCTACGGGTTGGGCAGCCCTGTTCTAGAAGATCAGTTGAAGCTGATGAAGACAAAACAGAGATATTGATTGAAGCAAAATGCCAAATAAAAACATGAGAAATTGCTACAAGATTGAATTTGTTGAATTCAACTGTTCATGACCATTTGAAATTTTCGTTTCAAAGCTCAATATTTAGGTTACACACATTTTCAGAGAAAGAGATTTGCACTGTTGCATTGATATCTATGATTTGCTGCTCAAATGTAAAGAAAATGATCCATTTCTGAAATGAATCATAACTGGCAATGAAAAATGGATGATTGTTCACAACAATGCTGAACACAAGTGATCATAGAGCAGAAGATATGAGTTGGCTCAAAGCATTTCGAAAGCCAATATTCATAAAAAAGTGATGCTCTCTGTTTGGTGAGATTTCAAGGGAATTTTTTTTTTGAGCTTCAATCCAGACAATTCCAAATTAATTCAGAAGTGTACTGCCACCAATTGGACAAATCAAGTGATTCCATCAAACAGGAGTGGCCAGAATTGATTAACAGAAAAGGCATAGATTTTGTCTATGATAATGCTGGACCTCATAAAAGTTTGATGACTCGCCAGAAGCTGTTATAGCTTGAATGGGATGTGTTACCACACCCACCATATTCACCAGATCTAGCACCCTCCAATTATTACTTGTTCCGGTCTTTAAAGAATTCTTTAGAAGGCAAAATATTTAATTCAAATGAGAATGTCAAAAATCACTTGGTTCAGTTTTTGCAAGCAAAGATCAGAAATTCTACGAGCATGGAATCATGCTCGTAGAATTTCTACCAGAAAGATGGCAAAATGTATTGGACCAAAATGATCAATATATAATTAAATAAAAATGTTTCTATACTATAAAAAAATTGTCATTCATTTTCATGAAAAAAAACTAAATTTCTTTCCAAACAACCCTATTGTAACAAATTTAATTTTTAATTATTGACAGATGAATAGTAAATCTAACAAAATAAAAAATATATAAATAATCAGTCTATACAAATTAGTTTTCATAATAAAAATTAAATCAAGATTAAATGAGAATTCTGATCTAATAAATGGTAATTTAATTGTGAGGAAAAAAATACATACAAATTAAATTAGTTGAAAATTGTTTAAAAAGAATTCCATAACATTTAGAGAAGTTTCATAATTAAAAAATATTAATTATGATTAAATACACAGTAAACAAATTAAATAGTTATTTATTTATTTAGAGAGAAACTTCAGTATACTGCAGCATTTTTGGAAAACATTCAAAATTTAATAATATATTGTATTCATCTAAATAATTAAATTGATATAAAATTTAAAAAATTATTATTTATTAAATATTCTAAAATTTTATTTTGAATAAATTTTCATTCTTAGGAAATGTAGTTTTTCAAGAATATTATAAATTTATATATATTTCAATTAAATAACCATCCCAAAAATAATAGACAGATATTTTCCATATTCTGAATGAATTGATTAGAATTTGATTCATTCCAAATATAGAAAATTATGTCTATCCTCCACCTGATGACAACCTCACCATATTGCAAAGGTGGACAATGGAATACATTGTTTAGTACCTACCAGGTGGAAAGTAGTATCAAACCAGAAAGAAAAAAAGTGCATTTTGATAAGAAATTAAGCAATGGGTGGTGAGATGGCTAAAAGATGGACACTGATTGTTGAACCTGACAGACACTCTTTCTGAAAATGCTGAGGAAGATGGTCTTCTATAGTAAAATTTCAATGCAACTTACAATTTGAAGTTATATTTTTCTGAAACTATTAAACATAGTATTAATAGTATTTATAATAATACTATTAAATATAATATATAGTATTTAATAGTACAGGAATCCCTTGATTAGTGTGGAACACTTACACATCATTTGGAATCGTGTTTGCTATAACGTTTTAAAAAGCTCTTATTTGATTCACTCAGTCTATTAATTTTGAATTTATCATTGAAAATCAGAGTGACAAAATGAGAATATAGTTGAACAATAGTGACTCTTTTACAATGATCAAAACAAAGATATATATAAAAATCTTTTAATGTATTTAAATTTCTATATTAAATACTATATTTAATAGTATATACAGGAATCCCTTAATTAGTGTGGTTAATAAATCCTCGCAATACACTGCATATATCAAAACTGCATTAATCAAACTAAAAAACCAATGGGAATAATTATAATGAATCTTGGAAAATATCAAAATTATAAACATGCATTTTTTCCTCTCTCAAAACATATCTATATTGCATCACATGCACTTTAAATCATTGAGGAATATGTATAGTTATTTAAAAATTTATAGTAAGAATTAAAATTTATTTTTCACAAAAAAAAAATTATTTTACAAAATTGCATAAATTTTGTAAAAAATAATTACACGTCCATAGACATCAAGTATTAGAGAACTGAAGGCAAGGCTGGCTAAATAATATTATAATGACTATTATTAGGTAGTTGCCATTCATGCTAAATTTATTAATAAATAAAATTATGAACGAATTTAAAATGTAACAATTAGATGATGAAAGTAGTAATATTAATAGAATTAAAAAAATGAATAAATAAATTTAATGCAGTGCTCTAATCATGTAGACTACAATTCCCGACATTCAGTTGCCAATGCTTCAGAGGGTTTGCAAAAAAAAAAAATTTTGAACTTGTTGGAGCACACTAATCAAATTTTGCACCACATATATTAAGGGATAGTCTGAAATTTTTGCACACTAATCAAAACCACATTATTATCTAGATCATGGATACCACTCATCATAATAGACTTGACAGGGTGTTTTATGGCCGGATGCCCTTCCTGACACCAACTCTCCTCTTTTATCCAGACTTGGGACTGGCTAGTCAGCCATATGGCTTCTTGGGCGGAGTGACATGAGCAGACAGAATTAGAAATAAACACATCCAAGGGACAGTGATGGCCGTATTCTCAATGACGAATTAATCCTCAGATCAAGATCACTTCTATTTTTCGTATTTGCCACAACAAATTTCGTGAATTAATCTTCAACTACCAGGGGCTATTTAACTCACTTCTATCGGGGAGGGGTTAAATAACCTCTCGCATATGGAGATTAATTCACCGAATTTGTTATGGCGAGTATGAAAAATAGGAGTGATCTTGGTCTGAGAATTAATTCGTCATTGAGAATACAGGCGTGAGGGTTACGGATATTGCAAGTAAAATCCAAGAAAATAGATTAAGATGGTTTGGCCAGATAATGAGAAGAGATGAGGACTACACAGGCAAAAGACTTATGAACATGAAAGTTGAAGGAAGGAGGAAAAGAGGGCGACCCAAGAGAAGGTGGGAAGATATTGTGGGTGACGATCTGAGATCAGAGGATCTCAGAAGGGAATGGACAAAGGACAGAACGCAATGGAGAAAGCTCATCAAAAACAGTGACCCGATATAGAAATCGGAGGGAGCTTATTGATGATGATGATAATCAAAACCACATTATTCAAATCCACACTAATCAAAGGATTCCTATACTATTAAATACTATATATCAATATTATATTTAATAGTTTCAGAAAAATATAACTTCAGTCATTATAAGCTTTTGAGAAATGTATCAAATGTGGCCTTATAGAAATTTATTGCATATGTGATTATATAGAAATTTTAGGATTTGCTGAGGGGTTAACTTTAAAAGCCAAGGTTTTTGACCACAATGAATCCAGAGAAATTGCAATTTTAAAGATAGTATCCTCAAGAATCTTTTTTAATTATATGCTTCAATCTTGATCCAGTCAAATTTGATATTAAAATGCATTATATATATCTATATTAAAACATTTAATAATATAATGATGCAATTAGTCCCCTTGATAAAATATTGCAAAATGTATTGCATTCTAATAGTTCATATTCTCAAATATTAAAGGAAAAGGATTATCTAAACACCACTTTTTTCTCTTTTTGATATTACTGGTAGTTGATTAGATATTAAGAATGGAACTTCATAAAATATCTAACAATAAGTGCATTTATGCAAATTTCTCATCAGCTATTATAGCTAGAATAATGTACTCTATAAAATATTGTAGAATATTATAATATAATTACAAATATTACTTATAGGATATTATCATATGCACTAATGCTAAATTACACCCCTCTAATTGCTAAAAATTAAAAAATTTTCAAATTTATTTGAATATTGCCATACTTGTTTAAGATGCCATTATAAAATTTTCACTATCAGATAGAACATTTGAAGAGTATTCCAAAAAAATTTTTCCTGAATATTTTAGACCCAGTAAGAGTTCAACAACAAGAGTTTAAAAAAGCAACATGCAGAAATCTTACAACTTTACATAAATTTCTATATGAAACATTATAACTAACAATATAAATAAAAAAAGATGTTTTAGAATTTTTAATGCACTTTCATTTAAAAAAAAATTACATCCAAATTTGTCCTGTAGAGCTGTTTTGCATGTTGTTGAATGTTTTTTCCTCCTTTTTTTTGTTATGATGCTAACTGCATATGCATATTGTAAATCTCCCATGGGTTGAATGGAGACAAAATTTTAAATATAATTTTCCTAAAATATAATCTTCCATTTAAAACAAACTTCATCCGTTTGGTCAAGTCAATTTGGAAATCCCAAAAATGACTGATATTTCTTGATCATATTATGGAAATTACTGTCACACTCTTCATGACATTTTATTTCTAATTGTTTAATTAAACTGGTATTTCTCATTGTTTTTATATTTCTTATTTAAATTATTTAATTATTCCACAATAATAATTCATTGGTTTCTTATCTAAGTTTTTAAAATTTAATATTGTGCTATGTTTGGTTGCCCTAATAGCAATAATAAAATATCAGGAATACAATTTTGCCAGTTTCCTAAGGATGGCAAATATGAAAGTAAATGGATTTTGTTTTTTTACATGTGTACTGTTTAATGATTTGCATTACATGGTAATTGAACCAGATAATGCAAGCAATTATGCTATTAAATGAAAAAGAGTTTCCCAAACAATACAAATGCAGAAATTGAAACTCAAAGCATAATATTGTCTTAACTGTTTTACAATGTAACTTCAGAAATAATATAAACTGAAATGATGCAAAGTGGGGTCTGAATGTACTTGTAATTTATAATGCTTTATACAATAAAAAATACTATTTGATTGACATTATTGTTTTTATTCTAGTAAGAATCATAATTTTTCAACATTGGCTTATTTTTCCTACATATTAGATTTTTTGAATAGATATCATTTTTTTTTTAAGAAATAAATCAGTAAATAAATATTTTATTAAGGCAATTTGCAGATACATATACACTATGTTTGCCATACATCCTTTCACTTTTCTTACATATAGTAGAAAAGTACAAGTTTACAAATCTAAATAAAAATACAAATATTTAAAAAAGATAACAATTACAAGTATGTAAAATTGAATATGAAAATCATTTGTGTATAAAAAGTTAATGCAATTTTCACCTAGCTACAATCAATTTTATGATCAAATTAAAAGATCAACATGAAGAAAGCATTGTCTTCAGAGAAATACAAATAATATGAAAATCAGAGGAAGGACAAAAGAAACAAGGTGATTGGTCAGTCAAATTGCTAATGATTATCCAAAACCTGAACAAAATCATAAGTGAAAATTAAGATTTCATTATTTAAAGTTGTTGGTTTTTAAATAAACCCAAGCCTCACTTTGCATTATTATAATTATAACAACATGAAGAAAAAATATTTAATTAAAGTTGTTAAATATCTAAGTAAATACAGTAGGAATTTTATTTTCCTTAATTGTCCTTGATGTGTGTAATGAAATTTAAAAAAAAAAGGAAGTGTCCCCACTAGGCATTCTTAGATGATTAAATGTAGAGAATTATGGCAAACCTGTTATTCAGAGAAGAAACATAGCCCTTCTCTTTATTCTAATTCAAACTATACTGAAGATTACAAAGATCCTTAAGTAATCTAAGTTGAATGTATATATTCCAGATTTAAATAAACTCAATTGAATGATACAATTTGCATAAGTATTAACAGGAGGAAAAAAAAAATTTTTTATTTGGTCAAATTTTGCTATTTTCATTCTTTAAATAAGTATTCATAATTTTTATTTTTTTGATCAAAACAGCACAATCAGCATTTAGTCAATACAATTTATTTTGTGTGATTATTTTTGCAGTAATTCTCATATTAATTGAAGTTGATATTCTATGTTATATATTGAATACTTTTCTTAAATATAAATTTTAAATATCAGAATAATAATACTTAACGTGGAATGAAAATTATAGCAAGCCTGTAATGTTTTTCTAAGCAAAGTGTTTATATTCTGAATTATATCTTTTATTCTGATTATTAGTCATTGTTTTATCTCTCTACACTGATAGCTATAAAAGGTGTGTTAGAATAGTGCAAAGCTTTCAAATAAAAATATATATTTTTATCAAATCTGTAGAAAAATATACACAGTAGGCCTATACTTCTGATTAACTGATATGTTGATTATTTAGGGTATTTAGGAAATTAATTACACTGGATAACCAATTCCCTGGATAATTCATAAAATAACTATAAACAACTGAGTTCTGCTGCTTCTACTAACACAAGATATTACTACAAGCACTTGAAGCAGGATAGAAAACTAATTTATTATTAGATATATATAATATGCACTACATATACTAATAATACAATCTCTTTCCGGAAACGCTTTCGGCCTATTATGGCCCTCTTCAGCTGATAATCTCAAGCAAAATATGCTTGAGATTATCAGCTGAAGAGGGCCATAATAGGCCGAAAGCGTTTCCGGAAAGAGATTGTATTATTAGTATATGTAGTGCATATTATATATATCTAATAATAAATTAGTTTTCTATCCTGCTTCAAGTGCTTGTAGTAATATCTTGTGTTAGTAGAAGCAGCAGAACTCAGTTGTTTATAGTTATTTTATGAATTATCCAGGGAATTGGTTATCCAGTGTAATTAATTTCCTAAATACCCTAAATAATCAACATATCAGTTAATCAGAAGTATACTGTGTATATTTTTCTACAGATTTGATAAAAATATATATTTTTATTTGAAAGCTTTGCACTATTCTAACACACCTTTTATAGCTATCAGTGTAGAGAGATAAAACAATGACTAATAATCAGAATAAAAGATATAATTCAGAATATAAACACTTTGCTTAGAAAAACATTACAGGCTTGCTATAATTTTCATTCCACGTTAAGTATTATTATTCTGATATTTAAAATTTATATTTAAGAAAAGTATTCAATATATAACATAGAATATCAACTTCAATTATTTTTGTTTTAGGAGTACAAAGGAGTACAAAATAGTGCAATGGAGTACAAAAGTAGTACAGGTTTTAAAAGGAGTACGGTTCACAAAAAAGAGTACAAAACTCCCTAAAGGAGTACGTTTGGTAACCTTAATTTAATATTATAAATGAATAAATTGCATATATATATATACATACTGTATGTATATATTCAACTGTTCTATTATTTACTGAAAAAACAAACAAGAAATGATTTTAATTGTAACAAGAATTAATAATTAATGCTATTTTAATTTTAAAATGCTTTAATATATAAAATATGTCCATTTGGATGCAAAACAATAACATTTTTACATTTATTTTTGAAGTGAAAAAGCATTCATAATTATCATATATAAGTTGCATACTCATTATCCATGAATTCAAAATTATCTGAAATTTCAAAACATTTTGGGTATCATTTGACATAAAAAGCCAAACAGTTAGATATTTATCAACTTGGATTTCCAATAAAAAGATAAATACTTAGTTGAGTGAATATATAACAAGAATTAGTTATGTACTGATAATGAATAATATGAAATATTGTACATTTGTATTCAAACTAATAAAAATAGCATGACTAAAATAGTTTGCCAAACTACTTTATGATTTATATTAATGCCAGTAGGCCAATGTAATTTTAGCACATTATTCAAAATTTTCCAATTTCAAAATACTATCTTTAATCAAACTTTCAGATAGAATTCTTGTCCTGTAGTACAAATAGTAGTAGTAAAGTTTACAAATTTGTTTCAAAAAATAAAATCTAGAAATTAATGCCAAAGCTTGTATATATATTTATATTTAAATTCAAAAGAATTATTTCATCATGTATGCACTGTAGTAAGTGAATGAATAGCCGAAAATGTTTTTGAATAAACGATTTATATTACTTATTTGGCTTATTGTTTGCTTTTACATAATACAAGCTACCCAACTTACAAAAATACAACTTTAAATAATAAAATTTTGATGTGCATTATTTTAAAAATTACTGTATGATTTAATTTATAATGCAGTATTGCAATTCTACATGATAATATAACAATAGTTATCACACTGTTATAACAAGAGTTAAGGACATTATTGGATAATTCAGGATATAAATTGTGCATTTGCATCCCATCACTTTAGTTATATGTTTATATTTTCTGATTTATAGATAGGCCCTAAGATTATCATATACAATACTTTAATACAAATCAAGTAATCTTAAGATTTAATTCATAAAATTCATTCATCTTCATTAAATTATCCTTTTAAAATTTTGAAAATATATTTGAACTAAATTCACTTTTTCAATAATTAAATTTAACACAAAACTTTATAAGCATTTTCAAACTAAGTGTTTATAATAAAGAATAGAAACATGAATGATAAAGACAAAATTAAAATAAATGATTTGATAAAATTTCAATGAAAGTAAATTGTTGAAATGAATTTTGAAAAATATATAGAATATACTTTTATAAACATAGCAATAAATTTTAAATATAGACATATTATAAAAATTAAATCAGTAGGATTATAAGTTACTAGTATTTTACTTAGAAAAGAAATTTTCAAATTACTTCTATTTTTTGTATTATTTTTGATTATTATTAAATCTTTAACACAGTTAATTAGTTAAAATACCATTGTGCAATAGTTATATTATTTTTTTATGTGAGAAGTTTTTTCCACCCATGAGGGTAATAAGAGGACTAATTGTATTATTTGAATTTGTAACAATTTTACTTAAACTTTTAAAATAAATTATAAAAACCTTGTAAATACAATATTTTCATATTGACTGTTTGTGATAGAGAATGGAAATTGGAATGACAATGAAAACATCTAATGATATAAGTCTTAATATAAAAATATATAAAATTTTTGATATTTTTATCATTTGATTTGTATAGAAATACTACATTCTGATCTATTTAAATTAATTCACCTTCAAATTTACTATAAAAGGCAAGCATTTTGCAAAAACGTAGCTCTATTATGAATATAAAGTGAGAGAATATAGACTGGATCAATAAAGTTCAAACACAATAATATTTATCTTCAGTCTAAACTTTTCATTTTTTTTTTTTTTTTGAATGCTTAATCATCACCGATCATAAAATTAGAAATAAGTAGCTAAATTACAAATAAATTTAATAAAAATCTAAATAGTTTAATAATTTTAATCAGATTTACATTCATCTAGAAAAAGTAAGGAATACTATAGAGATTTAATACGAAGTAATTACTATAATGAGCCTTATAATTTGAAATAAAAGCAGAGTCTAGGGCAGGAAAAAGCTTATTTTCTAATTAATAAAATTCATATTTATATTTTAATATCCTTAAAAATAATAATGGAAATGCATTTAATAACTGACATATTTTAAATATTATATTTATTGGAATCAAATATTTAAGAATATGAGCAAATATACAGTACTATAAAAAGGATTTGAGTTATATTCATTATAGAATACGATCCTGAGTTTATTTTCCTTTTTTTATTATTTTATTTTGATATTCTTAAATTTTTAACATAGAAAAATTTAATAAATTACAAAATTTTATATTATTACAGAAGATCGCAGCATTTAAATATTTGAATAATTCCACAAATACCAATACAGTACAGTACTATATTATGAAAACACGATGAAACTGAATTATGTCATTTAATCGAAATTTACAATTTATTTTCCTAAAAAAAACGCCACATTACACAAATTTCAATTTTAATTTATTTGCATAATAATATTTAAACTTCATAAAATTTAACAACCTCTAATAATCCTTTTATTTTGTCTCCATCTCATTTTATCCTTTTAGTAATTCATATTACAGATTTGCAATAAAAATAAAGAAATTGATATATTATGGATGCGTCCTCAAATAACTTAATCCCCATGTTCTGTGAGTAATTTAAGCTTATTTCTTTTGCCTGAAAGGATGCCGCTTTTTACATTTGGAAGGCTTCGCTTGTCAAACGAGCGACGCCATTGAGTGTAGAGAAGAAAGGACTTTACCTTTGTCTCTTCAGACAGGTCAGATGTATCCGTAGACGTGACTGCTGTGCCATTTACGTAAGTCTGTTGTTCGATCTCTTCTGTATTCGTTGATGATGATGTTTTGCTTTCTTTGGCTGGACTCGAATTACAGCTTTGTTCTAACGTACCGTTCACAGCATTCGTCGCCATCTTTATTCCGATGGTCAAGGTGTGTCTCTACCGTCGTGCTTGACGAAGCTTTCTCCTTTTCTAACTTCACTGAAGTATATAGAAAGAATTGAATCGATTTTAAGCAAAATTATATATAAAATTCCAATGTACTTAAAATCAGATTATTCAGTTTATATCAATTCAAAATGTTAAACAAGTTTTATTGGGATTCGGATATTTAACTGTACAATATACAGCAAAATCAATGTAATTGAAATTAATACCGTATATCGATTTATTAAATTGAAAATTTCAAATCATAAATTTGTTTTCATGAATTAACATTTTAAAGTCACTGAATAAAATAATATTCACCAATGAACTTTACCGACGTTTTTTTTAAACTATGTATTATAATAATAAATCAAACACAAATTAAAAGCCATGGACAAAGCGACTTCTTATAAGAATTTCCATTGATTTTGCTATTCACTTAAATCAACAATGTGTAATTGCAAAATCATTCTCAATCTCACTGAAAAATCATTGAGCGTATGTACTAGTATTAAATATTTGTTTCTAAATTATCTAATTGTTATCGTATCATATAAACATGTTATTAAGGTATAAATTTGTTCCTTTGATTGTATTTAAATAGTGGTTCGAAGATGATAACAATATTTAAACAATATATTTATCCAAGATAAATTATTTTTAACTGATAAAAATATCTATCCATTGTCTAGAACTTCTATTTGCTTTGTTAATTTCTATCTATTATGAAAATAAAAGCAGAAAAAATTTATAATTTGTTTTCAAAATACTGTATATCCATATTTAAAAAAATTGTTTTTTCAGATATATTTTAATTAATGATATGAAATTAAGAAATCAACAATATTGCAAATCCAAGATTTCACGAGTTAAAATTAAGCATTTTCTTGGTTAATTTAAACGAAAATTTTTATAAAAAAATTTCTAGAGTTTTCTGAAAAACCTTAGATTATTAACAAATCTATTTTTTTTTCAACTGGAAAGTTATATTCTAACTAATCTTTTTATTTTTTAATATTGTTGAACCCTATATTCATTCTGATTTTAAGAAAAGAAAACATATGCTTATCGAATTAATATTCTTTTATGCTATTAAATTGTGCTTTCTTTCTTTTTAAATAGTAAACATAATCAGTAGAAATATAGTACAGGTATAGAATAATATTCTTGAAGAAAACATAAAAATTAAAATTGATAATACGAAAATTACAAAATTATTAATTTCCATTATTGTTCATGATTCTGTATCATTCGATATTTATTCATCCTTAATTTTAATACTAATTATTTAAATCTTGCGAAACATGTACTTCTGTGATTTAAATATAGTATTATTTAAGAATAAACAATTCGCACATAAAAAGGAGAAAGCAAAAAAATGCTACTGATTATAATTTCAATATTATCACCCTTTGCTATTGGAACGAACACGATTACATTATTTAAAAGTTGTAAATTTATAAAATCTATATAAATACATAAATGAAAAAATTGTCGACCGCGGTGGAAGCGTGTTATGCTTCAACTCTGGAGCCAGATTTCACATACCCAGTTTTTTAGGAGTCCTGGTCAGGCTCGCCCTTGAATTTCATCCACCACATAACGGCAGATTCTACCAGGGATATGGGCGGCCCATGATGGGCATGAAAATGCCCGCCACTTAGTACTCATCGAGTGGAAAGCGGCGTAAAATCACACAAAGGGGATTATAATGAAAAATTAAATAAAATTGAAAAATTTAAATTAGTTTAAAAATAGCAACTTTCATATAGAATTTAGAATTTTAATTTTTCAATAACGCATATCACTGTAAATTGGAATAATAGCGTTTCGCTTTCGATCAAGCTTATGCTCATAATCAATGCAAGTACAGTACATATCATTATTATGAAACATTGCAGTTCCACACTGCTATTATACTAAATGTTGCATGATATTTATATGATATTGTCACGGAACATATATTATAAATTAACAT
Organism: Olivierus martensii; assembly: GCA_000484575.1. NCBI lineage: Eukaryota > Metazoa > Arthropoda > Arachnida > Scorpiones > Buthidae > Olivierus > Olivierus martensii. Next base: position 82,471 of record AYEL01077404.1, read on the forward strand.
TTAGATCCAAAATACAATGTATCAAAATATACGAAAACTCATAGAAAATACAATATTTCGTATAATAAGTTATAAAGTAATAAATTTCTCCTTATGAAAAGTAAGCATATTAAAATATAATAGTATTAGTTGAATTTCATAAATTTATCTAAAAAGATACATGTATATATATAAATATAGGCTATACATGTAATGAATACAATGTAACGTATGTTAATTATAGAAATACATGTATTCAATAATAAAACATTTATAGATGTTTCTATAATTATGGTAAAGAAATTGTACAGTATATGGAAACATTAAACAAAATTATATCTATAATTCTGTTAATTTTTATAATCTATTAATTATTTAATTTTCTTCGTGTTCTTTTAAGATTTGCCTCGAGAACCGATATAGTCTTTTATCTGAAGGATCTTGGGTGCCATTTCTTACATTTTTTAGGGAATCTGAGCTCAATCCATTGATCAAATGCCTTCAATATATCAGCTAATCTCACCTTATATGCGACTAGCCTATGATAAACTCTTAATTAGCTTATTATTTCATATCTTTCATGAAAATTCAGTGATATAAAACCTCAAATAAACTATCATATCCTTTTAAAAATTCCCACATTAAGATAGCCATAGAAAAGATTAATACAAGAAGTCGCGTGACTCATAACTTTCGATTGAAAAATCCCATTAACTATTATGTAAGTTAATATACACCATTTATATAGTTTATGCGAATAGTGTAGATTAATTTACATAAGAGTTAATCCATATTGAATTACTGAGAATAGTTTACGCTCAATAGCCCAGGTCACGAAATATTAAGTTTATTATTGCAACAATAATGTTAAAACAGCATGACTCAAAATTTTTTATGTGAAAAGATTATTGTAGTAATGTCATTATGTAAAATATTTTATATAGGCCTATATATTTTAACGATACTTCTCAGTTTTGCCGATTACTAAGTAGGTGATCATTTTAGATCCGATCACAATTTTCATCCTTGTGCAGGGGTTAACTGCAATGTCAAGAACCGACCGGATCCGAAACTTACTTATAAATATTGAAATATGCAACTCGGATTCGATACCAGGTTCATTGGATTGAAAATTGAAGTTTTACTATACTGTATAGCTAATCTGGAATCTGGCTGATAATATTTTATTTTATTAATTGCACTTGCTTACAGACAAAGAAACTCGAATATTACGTATCGAATAATTTCATAAAAAAATTTTTCTCTGGATATTATAATACAATACTGTTGTTAGAAGCACAGTGACGTAATGTCAGCTTTCTATCTGAAGGATTATTTGAAATCAAGTCCCACTTGTCTGGAATTTTTTCTATTATAGTCTGGATCAGCGGCGGCTTCGCCCATAAGAGCTGCAGGGCTGCAGTCCTCCCACCAAAATGAAAACATTTTTAAATTATAGCTATTACATTACTATACAATTATTTTACAAAAACATATTTTTTCCGTTCGTAGTATATTTATTTTTGAATTGTAGTACATCAGGTACCTCGATAGGCGCTCTGTATGTGTGTATTGTATGAGCCAGTGCGATTGCGAACTCATCAGGGCTGCAGTCAGTGCAGACCGAGTCACACCGCATAGCCAGTGTATTGAGCAGGTGGGGGTAACCCGTGATATACGTTTTTGTAGATCGGAAGAGCCAAGTGGGGTAACCCGTGATATACGTTTTTGTGATATGTATATCGTGGGCTTGAATCAATGCAGACCGAGTCACACCGCATAGTCAGTGTATTGAGCAGGTGGGGGTTTGTGATATACGTTTTTGTGATATGTAATATCGTGGGCTGCAAACATTGCAGTCCGCACTACGTATTTTAGCTTGTATATGCTTGTGTCTTATCTCTTTCCACTTTTTCAGCCCTCCCACAAAAATCATCCACGAGCAGCCACTGGTCTTGATTCCATCTGTTGAATCTTACCTTTCGTATTTCTGATCGATTTAATCACAAGTTTGACTAATCTGATCAAATTTGTAATGCTTGTGTTGGACTTACTATCTACCTGCTAGTTGCTTGGCGATGTCTTCGCATATTTGGCACATAATTTCAATCTATTTCATATGGATAATCATATCGAAAGATACGTCATAGTGATGTCGTTTCTATTGATAGACATTTTTGAAGTGGACTCATATGTCATTGTAATATCATATAACTATGCATTTTTTGCGATCCTATTGTTCATATGTGTATTTCAGAATTTATTATCGATGAAACTTAATAATATTTTGCTCTTACCCCTGTCAGAACAATATTGAAATCCAAACAAAAATCCGAAGAATTAAACTTGCATTTTTTATCCCAATACCAAAATGATGCAATCCTGAAATGGTTATCATGATATTTGACACAGCAAAGTCGACGGTTATCTGTGTGTGTTGGAGAATTTTCATGACTCACCTCATATAGTCTTTTCTTTATTATTTAACTTTCCTTTTCAATCGGAGATTTTATCCATAGATGATAAACCTAACTTCCCAATCTATCGAAAATTAAATGAAATGGCAAATTTAGGCACTATAGTAAGCACTCATACTCAGAGGCTTGGACTATATAGAGTGGAGATTGACAAACCGGGCTAGGATCACCTGCACAAATTTTCTAAGGGAATAGGTTACAAGATCTACGAGACCCAGGTTCGATATAAATCTGAGTCCGTTCGGGAGTTAAAAACGAAGGATTTACATGGGGTTAATCCAGATGACTACAAATGAAAGTACAGTATTAACCAGATCGTCTCATGATAAAGCAATCGCGGACTCAATTTCTGATCTCTAGTTTTTCAGGAAGGATCCGGCTCCCTTCCCATTGAACCCAACTTTTAACCTTCCGGTTGACCTCATCATCGGTGATAGCCAGCCTTTGGTGGTTCTTAAATGGCCTCTGCCAAAAATATTCTTTTTGATTCAGTGAACATAATAATATCTAATGGTCAGTTTGGCCGCATGAAAAAGTTTGGGATTATCATCCTGGAGGCTTGGTTCGATTGCTGGATACAATTCCTTGGAAAATTTATTTGTGAGAGCCGGACCCGGTCGTCGATCTCCGTCCAACACAATCTGGCTGAGCCCTCCACAACAGAGGGAATCTCTGGTGGGGGCTTACTTCGCCCTTCACTTATTATTTTACTGAATAAAAAGTTGCGTCTATTAATTTTTTAAACAAAATAATGCCTATCACAGGCTGCTCACGCTTATGGTGAAATCAGCTATGGGTTCAACGGATCGAGCTCGGATTCCTCCTGAAGAAAATTTAAAAGTATGAAATAAGAAATTGAACGTGGATCTTCTAGATCAGCGGTCGGCAACCGATGGTCCGCGGACCACTGGTGGTCCGTGGTGTAATTTTAATGATCCGCAAAGAAATTTAGATATTATTTAAATTTCGCTGAGCACATTTAATAAAACAATAAAATTTAATAAATAAGTATATGTGTGTATCATACTCAATGCTCGTAAATAATTCGTACGTTTAAAAGTTATATTAGTGGTCCGCAAAATTTTATATTGCGAATTTAGTGATCCTCAATATCTAAAAAGTTGCCGACCGCTGCTCTAGATAGTAAGCTAATATTTTATCATATAGCCATCCGGTGACCATCCATTATTCCCATCTCTATAGTCTAGTTGTCCGTTCATGGATGTAAGCGACCTGTGATAGGCTCTGAAGTGATCATATTATTTTGTAATCGAGAAATAATTGGGAAGCAGCGTTAAAAATATATTTTGCATAGGATGCGTTCCAAAACTCAAAAATGCCATCAATGATTATTTTTATATGATGTGAGCATGGATGTGAGAAATAACACAACAAATTTACGGAACAAATTGACCAAAATTTTGGTTGAATAGCAATTATAAATACAGGTAATTAAAGGAATTATCGATAGGATCAGTTGTTTTATTTGTGTTTGGATATAAGACTTTTACCATATCCTTACATACTAGGCACGGACAGATATCAAAATTTTAGTCTGAATAAAATTTAAATGAATCATATAACAGCGGTCTTTTGGTATCAGTACTTTATGTAAACAATTACAAGGAACAAAACTTATTTTGAATTGTCCATATTCTTTATACAGCCAATCCAACTCCTGTTAAATACTAAGGATATAAAACAATAAAAGATGTATAGTAAAATTTTAATTACCACACTATGAAAATAACATAAATACATTGATTATTGAAAGTTTGAAAATTATTTTATAAAAAATAGAGGTCTAGCGCTTTTTGGATTATAAAAACTTTTAAAATTAATATTTAATATGATTGAAGCATAAATTATTTTACTACATATTTAGTATATTTTTATTTAATATCATTTTCTTATGAAAGATTTATTTATTTAAATGATCATTAATGTATCGATATTTATTTAAAATATTTTTATAACCAAGAACGAATTTTAAGTAAAGCAAATTTTATTTCTTTGGTCATGTTTATAATTCACATATTTCGTCATACATACAAGTTTTAAGTCCCTAAGATGAGTGCATTGAGTCTCTGTTGAAGTATATTAATTAGTGTATTATGCTTTAAAGCAATTTGTCGAGATCAACTTCTCATCTCTGATTTGTATGCTGAGTTTTAAGATATTTATGGCTACCATAAATATAATCGAGTTTGAATAAAATTTAGGGCTCATTCTTATATTACATCATGCTATTAGCAGGAGGATTTAATAGATTTGTAATTATAAATAAGTTAGAGGAGGGATGGGTCATGCAAAAATGATTAGATATTTATAATTCTATGATTAAATTTTTTTAGATAAAATGTTAAATATTTCTGCTTAATTATTTGAAAAATAAAGACTGCAGTGTAATATATTTGTAGATATATTTGTTATAAAAAATAATATATACTGTATATCTAGTTCTAAGATATTTATATCCAATTGTTCAAAGATTTATTTGGAAATTAAAGAATATGCAACAAAATACCAGTGTAAAGTAATTCTTTCTTTTTTTGTTATTTTATGTATTTTTTTATTTTTATGTAAAATCAGAAAAAAATTTTTATAAGTTTTAAAAGGGTAACAGTCTTCAAATTTATGACATCATAGTTAGGGAATCAAGTATAGTGTTTGGTGTAACAAAAAATGACGTAAGAGTGGGAGGGAGTCAAAAATGAATGTATGAATGACTGTATGAAACAACATGAAACAGTTTATGGATGCTCCCAATATATATATATCAATAGTAAAATTACAATACTATAGTAATAAAATTCATAATAATAAATTGGGAATTATATTGAGAACTACTAGTAGAGAATCAAACTTATAGAAAATGATCAATGTGGGTCAGTGAGATATTATTGATACAATAAGAGAAAAAAATGTTCATATATTTTGAGGAAAAATATCTCACGAAAATAGTATTCGATCCGAACGAAATTTACAAATTTTTCTTTAAAAGTACTGTAATTCTTAATTAATTGTATTTTATTTAATAATATTATTGTTCTAATAATATTTTTTGTTTCACTTTTTTGTTTGTTTATTGTTCTTAAATTTTATTAAAATATTTACTAATTTTGCATAAATAGCTTTTTCTTATTTCCCTTTTAAATATTTTTTAAAATTTCCTCGATGATTATTCCATTATCAAAACAAATTAATTTTCTATTCGAGAATATTATATTTTGTTCTTATTTTAATCATTATTTCTCCAGGACTGAAATATAATTATTATATTCACAAAACTATGTGGCAAAACTATCAACTTCCTTTTTCCAGTATAATATGCCTTTATTCTGTTTTTTTTTTTTTATATACATAGTTGTCAGATATAATTTTTGGATTTAATACGTGCTTCGTTTTTATGGGAACGAATATACATATATATATATATATATTAATGATAGTGAAGCATATAGTTGGTCAGAATTCAGTAATGCCTTGAATTCTTCACTTCACATTATAACATTTTTATAAGAATAAATAGAAAGTAATCACTTTTTTCTATTATTTTTAATTTCAATTTAGAATATTATTCTTCTGAAAATATCGATTTTTCCAAAAGATCCTAGTGTTGACTGTAAATGAGAAAACACTATTACCTCCCGCACTGATAAAAATACCAATTTTTCTAATTGGAATTAAGTTTTTGATTATCTAGTTATGACCAAATGTTCCCATATAGATTTTTTTTTTAATATTGGGAAAATATTTTAATATAAGCTTTTCCATAGTATTGAAACATTTACTTATAAAAAACTTTTTAGTAAAATATTTATATTGATGCTTTCATAATACCAAGATATTTTCATATACTGTAATTATTTTAATTGTTTTATGTAAATAACTGTTCATGTCTTATGAAATATAATTAAATCTTTATTAGGATAAATTAAAAATCTTTTATAGTTGATGAAAATGTAGATTCATAGTTTTGTATTAATTATCGGTACTGGTATGGAATTTCAAAAAACATATTTATTAGATAATTTATTTACACCTTATTCATGCCATTAAATTAAGGATTTTGATTACTATTAAAAAATTCTAAATTAGCATAAGATAATTAACCTCATTTTATGCTGATTTAAGATTGTTCAGATGTATAGTTTTAATAAGTCATATTTACGGAGTATTCAATAGCATCGTCTATAATAAACCAAATAAAATTATTATACTTTTTAAATATTAAGAAATCCATCGAAAATTTAATAATAACCATGAGTTCTGCTATAATCCTCAGATGTTCTGAAAAATGAAGCATCTATGAAATTATGAGATGGAAACTTATAAATCTCTAATCTTTCATCATTCCTGAACATAGCTATAAATTTAAAAACAGCTATTTTATTTTAATAACGTATAATCTGCATAAGAAGGTGTCATCCATAGATCGCAAAGTTTGATACTTATAATCCATTTAATCAAAATTTTAAATTTATAAACTGGAACAAAATAAATTATCTTGTTAACAGATTAAAATGGAATTTATTGATGCAGTTTAAACAATGATTTTAATAATAATTTATTTAATAATAAATAATTATAGATCTATTTTATAATCCCCCTTTGGTCCCCACACCTTAACGTGGCAAGGGGGATTGCGTGTTACAGTGATCTTTCTGGGATGTTGGTAATTCAACTTTGCCATAATTGCCAGAAGTTAGGAATCTGACGAAGTGGTACTCAGGGTTGTTTGGAATTCCCAAGGGGGCAGCCCCTCCACCAGACTATACCATCGTTTGGCTGATCACCAACATGATGAATTTTTTTTTTATTGCTGATTTTCAAGATTCTAAGAAAAGAAAACTGGACTATTTTATAATTCAAATATAATTTTTAATGAATGATAAAATTTAAATTCGGTAGCGACATTTAACATTATTTTGAACAGTGTATGTTATTTTGAACAGATTTTCCATACAAGTACATATCACAGAAACAGTTTTGGTATTAGCATACAGTAGAATATCATTATATAATTCATCTCTTTTTACAATTGATTCTTTTAATACTGATTCGTTCTAACAGGGTTCAAGAATTGTATCATTGATTCCTAAAATATATTAAAATATTCGAAATAACACTGTTTCAATCATTATAGCATACATAAGTGTAATTTTCTGATGCGAATATAATCAGAAGTAAAGTTCTAGGACATTACATTTATAAGTGAGATGTCCTAGAGCTTTGATAAAATTTCGTTTTGCCGTTTATACTCTTCATAAATATCTTTCATTCTAACTTAATTAATTTAGAATAAAAGATCTAACTTAATTAAGTTATATCTTTTATATTCGCATCAGAAAATTACAAAAAAAAATTGATATTTATATTCTATAATGATTGATTTGATAAAATTTCGTTTTGCCGTTTATACTCTTCATAAATATCTTTCATTCTAACTTAATTAATTTAGAATAAAAGATCTAACTTAATTAAGCTGCTGATTATATTCGCATCAGAAAATTACAAAAAAAAATTGATATTTATATTCTATAATGATTGAAACAGTGTTGTTTCGAATCGTTTTAATATGCATTAGGAATCAATGATATAATTTTTGAACCATGTTAGAACGAATCAGTATTAAAAGAATCAAATTGTAAAAAGAGATGAATTATATAATAATAATTTATTGCTTTAATATAATAATAAATCATCGTGTAAATGATATGGTGAATTTTGATTTTTAATAGGAAGAATATTTTGCAAACTAATATTATTATTGCAAAGCAAATAGATGGTGAAATTTCGATGTTGCCATATTCTTTATTAATCAATAGGCTTTATAATTTTTTATTTAAGGATATTTTTTCATCTTTTAAAAATTTAAAGTGATATATATTAGGTATTAAAAAATCATCACTTCAAACTTGTGTACATGTAACCTATGAAATATTATTATTGTGCTATTTTAATTATTATTGTTATTGTCATAATCATCGTTATGGTCGCTAAGTTCATCATATATTAATTCTTATTGTATGTAATAGCTTAATACATCTGCTAGCTCAAAATATGATGATTTTTAATCTTATTTGTATTGGCTACAGTTCCTTATAGAATTTTTTGCTATTATTATATTAATGTAAAATCTTATGCCATTATTTTCCTTACCTGATTCCTTGTATATTTTGTTTTACTTCATGTGCATGACACGATAACCAATTAACATATTTTTCACCTATTGTCATAATATTTGCGAAACTAATTACTATACTATACTTTCTTCCTCCAGTTATGTCATTTTATACGCATCAGCTCCACTTACCGGAAGATTAATATCCTTGTTTTAATTCAGTCTTCATATTGATAATTTCCTGTCAACTGATCTTTTATCTTGTGATATTAACCATTATCACACAACTTTTTTATATAGTATTGATATTTACAATATATATCAGTATCAAATTTGAAATTTCATTCAAAAATGATATGATTTTCTTTTATGTATTAAACATGATATTTACCCAAATAATTTTATTTTTGAATAAAGATCACATACAATATTTATTTGTGAAGTGTGCCTATCTTTAAGATTACTAAAATATAATTCATGTTGTATATTTTCTACACGGTTGAAAAATATTTAATGTTTGCGTCAATGTATTAATAATTCCGAAAAATATTATCGTTTAGATAGAAATTTCCAGTGATTATGATTCTAATTTATTAAGTGATATAATAATGATTAATATAAAAATTAACATTTGATCAAACAGAGATGCAATATATTTGTTATACTTCCATCTATTATTTTAAATGTTAGTACAAGAATCGCCAATCTTCATATCAATAACTGTTTCATTTAAATTTTCTGAACATTTTTACACAGATTTAATCGCAAATTAATAATATATATTAATATATATGTCTTGATTTACGACTGCAATTGCAAAGAATTCAGATGTATATACAGATGAATGATTAATATTTTTTCTTTATTATAATAATAAATAAAACTAGTAATTAATTAATTATTACTGTATATATATATATATCTAATAAGCAAATATAAAGTATATATCTATTTATAAAATAATTCTTTTGAAGTTTTTTTATAAATGGTTGCAATAATCAATCATGTGTAACCGAGCTTTAGTTTATTCTTTAATTATAAATTAGAAAATAATAAAATACTCAATCTTACAATAAAATTTATATTTTAAGAAATGATCATTCACAAACTCACTATTCAATATTAATTAAAAATCAGAATAGAACGATTTTAATAATTAAAAATATAACATAAAGATAATCATTAATTTTATGATTGTCAGCAAGAGATTTTTTTAATACTAAGGTTAGCACTGTATTTCACAAATTATATTTTTATTCATGTTCTTTATTAATATTAACATTGCAGCTTTTAAATAGTTACTTATATATATTTGAGAAACAACTTTTTAATTTTTAATTGCAACTTCCTTCGTGTCATAAAGTCGATATTCTTGATGTAATGGACGAAATTATTTCATTTTGTAAAAATTTAAGCACGATTAAAAGTTAAGTACAATATAATAAAGAAATATGAAATTTTGATTAAAATGAAATCTTCTCAAAGTAAATTGCATAAGCTTAATTTAAATATTTTTTTGTAATTTGTTTGTTTCTTACTGTATTTTTATTTTTTATTTTTCGTCTAATATGTATATATATATACATATTTAAAAAATGCTACTAAAGAGACAATTATTTAATGTAATTTATGGACAACAAAAACTTTTTGTACATTCACTATTTTATTCATAATATAGTAACATTAAGTTTAAAAAAGTATTTAAAAATTTATCATAAAACGAATTAAAGAATACAAATACATTAAGATTATCTATGCACACATTTTAAAGTATAGCCGGTATTGATATTCAGCCGGTACGCACCGGTTGTTAGAATATTGAAAGCCTTCCGCACCGGTTATTAAATATTTTGAATATCAACCCTGGATTATAGCTAAATTCGATCGTCCTTCTATCCCTGTCTTGATTAGCCATTACTAATTTATACATGATTAATATTAATTTAATAAAAGTGATTTCAAAAAACAGAATTTCTTGAAATTTATTTATGAAAAATAAGTATGCCAAATTTTAAGAATTTTATTTACTTATGAGAAAATAATTCTCATAATAGCATCATCTAAGCGTATAGAAAAGAGTTGCTGTGTGAAATATGGCGACAATGGTATTAACAGAATGGTTAATTTAACGAATTCATTCAATTAAAAACGATTTTGCTATATTTTTATATTATTTTGTTAATGAGTTTATTGGAAATATGATAACATTTACGTAATACATTGTAGCGTAATAATCAATATATTATAACAAAATAATAATCTAAGGCTGAACTCACACGAA
>AYEL01077405.1:0-66220 GCA_000484575.1 Olivierus martensii
GATGAATGGTTATAATTTCTTTGTGTGATAAAATATAAGAAAATTTCATTTGAGATATGTAATATATCACCATCGTAATTACGGATATAGAACAGGCTTAACTGCAAATTCAACATAAAATTTCCTTTAAAATAAAACATCCAATGAAAAGGTTAAATAAGGTGTGAAAAGGTTAGCTGAACAGTATCCTGTATCATAAGCAGTAATAATTCTTTTAGCTAAGTAATTCTGTAAAAATCCAATAATAGTAATGCAGGTAAGTTATCTGTTGCCCCTTTCTTTGACACTTAGCGCCATCTATTGATATTTGTTGTCATAAAATAAGAATTCGGCCCTTACGGCTCTAAAAAATGGCCAAATAAAAAAAAGATCTGTTGTTGCAGGCATCCGAAAATTAGACCTTTCTAACGATATCCTATTTATAGAAATCGGTACAGTAGTTGGTCCGAAAAAGGGACTCCAGCCAGCCACGTTTGACTAATTATAATATAGAAGATTTATACAATTACATACATACAATTCATTATTAATTTTTCGCAGCACACCGTCAAAGGTTTGGCGGCACACTAGTGTGCCGCGGCATAGTGGTTGAGAACCACTGATATACAGTATTGATAAACTTCGGGATATGAGTCACCTTACATGCCCCTAGCTGACCGCCAAATTTCTTGGCGGTCAGCGAGGGTGGCGGCTTATCGGGGTTTGACTGTTTATTCGAAATAAAGTACAGAAAAAATAAAGTATAATAAGAGATGTTTTTATATCATATTTGTATCTTATATAATTCAGTGTGATATATAATATCTTATTTAATTATCATACAATTATTTTATAATTGTGAATATTCTACAGTATTATCAAAAGTAAGCAGAATATTGTTTAATGTTAACAAGAGAATATAATTTGATAGCAATGAGTTAATATTGGAATAATAATAACAAATTAAAGATATTTTTTATATTTTCAAATTTATTAAATAAGTCTTTTATATTTGTTTCACACTTCCGATTTAACATTAAAATTACAGTATTTAATAGTTTATAAAATTCAAATATGATTATTTTAAATGTTTTCACTAAGTTTAAAAACAAGAATGATAAAAATTTTAATAGATTTGAATTGCAACCATTAGCTTAAAGAGTAAATTTATTTCGATTGGTTTGATTTGATTAAAGTGATAATATTTATGTTCATTACATTATAAAATTAATGTCATTGATGATAATAAATATTTATATATTAGATTTATATTTCTATGTCAACTTAAAATTTCTCCAATTAATATATAAAAATAATAAAAAATACAATATACATAATCTCTAATTTACATTCTTTCAATATTGCTTTATGAATAAATATAAAAATGCTTTTTATTTTACATTATTTTCTATTTATTTATACTATTATTTTGAAATGAGCATTCCAAAATTTTATTCTTTTTTATTATAATCAGTTCCTATGAAGTTTATTTACATTTTTTGCTCATTGCATATCATAACTTTTTCAAGTTTAATCTAATGCATTTTAAATAAACAAACAAATATTGTATATTTCTTAATTATTTAAAAAATATGAAATCAAATACAGATTCACCATCAATTTTCTGGCAATGGATAGTCTGACACTTTTAAATCCAGATAAAATTATAAGAATACATTTGAAATTTTTGTGAGACCCAATTTTGCCAACTACAAGAACTTGATTTCTTGTACATAGTAAGCAAAATTTCCCTCTATTTTAATGAAAGTTACAAAATTATTTTATGTGAAATAAGATATTAATATCAATATAATATGAAAAGATTTATAAATGTTCCAGATTTGTTTCTTTATTATATTTTTAGATAATAGTGATCAAAATTTGAATCAAATTAAGCATTTATATTTTTACAATTATATTACTTTCTGCTGTTTATACATGAATCAGTTATTCTTATGGTATTTATTTTTATTGTATTATCATTAAACACAAAAATAATTGCATATTTAATAATAAATTACATCATACGTAATATTTATGTTGTTAGAATGCCAAATTTTATAAATTATCTTTATAATTATTTAATTTAGTCACAAAATATTTTCTTATATAATTTTCCTCTCAAGACTGATAAAAGAAATTTAAGAAAAAGACTTATATAATTTTCCTGCCTTAATTTTTATAATATATAGCATTATTAAAAATCAAAACACAATAATGGAAAATTATCTTCTAAAAATAATTATATTCTTTTAGAAGATAATTTTCAGTTATTTTGAATCATTAGATTTATTCAAAGCATTATGCATGGAATCATATGTTTCAAATTAGGCAGGTTGTAATTAAGCATTTGCAAAATAAAAGTAAGAAATCTTATTCCATCATAAAGATTTTAGTTATCTCAAAATAGTTCATTCAGTATGCAAAAATTCATATTTTAAATTCTTTTTTAATACATATCTTGAAATTTCCTAAAAGAAACTTTGTAATGAATACAAACTAATACTATAATCAAGAACTATTTAATTATTTGTTTTTAAAGTATACTATATAAATATATTATATAGTATATTTAAAAAATTTATAAATTCTATATTATTTTTAACCACACTAATATAATTATTTTATATTTAAAAATGAATTTGTTGAACATGATTCAAACATTTTCAATTAGTTTAGTTCAAACTTATTATGTGCAATTAACGTTTAAACCAGGGCTGTTCAACCTGTGGCCCACAGACCACATCTGGCCCAGAGCTGTAATGAATGTGGCCCAATATAAAATAATAAACTTCCTTAAAACATTGATTTAAGTACTTAATGAAGTTAATGAAGATTTTATTATTTAAATACCCATGTACACTTCCTATTTCCATTTTTTAAAATATTTCTTATTTCAGTGATCTACTCAATGATATTAAAAAAATTTCTGAATGAAAAGAAGAAAAAAGATTATTATGCTATGACATTTTTGCTTATTTGTCATGATGGATATTACATTATTTATTAACTTTTTTGCTTAATAATTAGTGTTAGAATTAATATATTTTGTGTGGGGCCTGAAACAATTTTACTTCTTCAAATGTGGTCCAAGGAAGCCAAAAAGTTGGACATCCAATTTAAACTATTCATATTTGAATCAAAAAGGAAAATTTCTATATTTTGTCTTGCAATGGATTTTCTAATTTTAAGTATTGAGAGAATAAAAAAACTAAAAATACATTCTATTGCAAAAAAAATCAATGCAGGTTTGCTGTATGTGTATGAAGCAGTATCTCTGAAATTCCCTTAGTTGTTCATACTGCTAATGGATACATCATACAAACATCCTTGATAGACTACTTAATGTAACAAAACAGCAAAACTGATCATATATATCTATACTTATGAACACTGCTCCTCATATTGACCCCAAATTTGTTCTTTTTATGCATTCACAAAATTCCATGTGCATTCATTGGTGATGAAATTTTAATCATTTGTATATCTAGCTGAAAGACATTTATGTACTAAGTTTCGCAGTTCTCATTCTATTTTTTAGGGATGCATCATTTTTTTGCAACAGATTGTATTTGTTTACTATTAATTTTTATTCTGTTAGTGAATAAAATTGAATTGTAGAAATGATATAATTTACCTTGAACTAAGCATTTCTCGTTTCTGCTTTAATAATTCTTCCTTCTCTGCTATCCTTTTTTTTAATGATTTGTGAATGGACATCATTTCTCTAAAATAGCATTCAATTAAAGGTAAAACTTGTAAAACTTCTATACTCTGTTTTATCAGTATTGTATAATTATTTATAAATAATTTAAACAAAATTTATAAAATTTGTATATGTACATATATAAGCAATTCCAGAAATAATTAAAACTGCCTACTTTTCAAATGTGTCACTTATTTTTTATTTACAGTATTTAGCATTTGGAATTCATTGGCTTTTTCTGTCCAATTTTAATGTTGATTTAACCAGTATAGATGGCATGATGACATAATCATCATGTCATGGTCTATAAATATATATGGTCATTCCACTTCGACACCACTGCTGTAAGATTTTTGAAATCTCATCACTAGAGGCAGTGTTTACCATTTAGGGCTCAATTTGTACTTGTAACCTGAGCTAGATTGTTGTTAGAGAATTAATTTTATTTATTTTTTGATGAAAAATGCCAATTTGTTTTGTGCCTCGCTGCAATTCAGGATATAGATCCTGTAAGGAAAATCACCATATGTTCAAGGTAAAACAAGGAAATTATGAGCAGCTCAAGGAACAGAAACGACTTATACCACAAGCAGATCATGAATTAACGTTTAAGGATTCAATATGCAATGTTCATTTTGATCAGAGATATATTAGAAACACCTACAATCATATTATAAATGGCCAAGAAGTGAGGTTGAAATGGGATGTTGGAGATTTCCAAATTTGCCATATTACCTCAGAAAAAAACTGCCACCACAAAGGACTTCACCAACAAAACGAAAATCAGTGTTAGCATTGACAGACAGCTATAATCCAGAAGTAAAAGAAAAGTCAGATATGAAATTATATGCATACTGTCTAATGCATTTTCTCAAAGTATACTGTTCCTAAGAGGGAGGAGTTTAACGAATTAAAAGGGAATTAAACAGGTTTTCAATATTACACTTATTCCTATACTTTTATCATGTTATATGTATTTAAATCTTTTACAATTTCCTTATCTTAGTTCTCATCCTCCCTAGTTACAACTTCTACCACTATTATTTTGGATGCTGAGATGATAGAGTTTGACAATGATAAGTTTTATAAAAAATTATATTATATTGATAAAAGTGTATTATACTTATTTATAATAAGATTGAATCAATGTTTTTCTAGTTGCAACTGATTTATCTCCTTTGAAAAAAATCCAGCAATACCATCATACATAATATTGAGACAGTGGATTCTAAACATGATAAAGCCTTGCATTTTACCTAAAACATTTTTTATTATTTCATTTACCAGACTGCATCAATGTACATAAATACAAATTCCTCTTTTTACATAAATGTGATTTAATTATTAATGAAATTCTCTGTAGATGCAAAACCACACAGAAAGAACAAATTGCATACCTCTTCCATGAAGATAGCAAACTTAAAACAAAAAATTTATACACTCTGCCACAGACTGAAAAAAACTCAAACAGAAAATAAACAACTGAAAGCTGAAATATCAAAATTGAAGTCTTCTCTAGAAGAGAAACATCATTTGAATGAAGAATGGCAATCCCTTCCAAAAAAACAGCAAGAAATTATACAGCATTGTTTTAGAAAATTTACTGGTGATCCCAATAGCATGAGATATGATTCTGAATGGATCTTAGATTGCATTCTACTGAACATTCACTTAGCTTCAGGCTATGAATTTTTAAAAACAAATAATTATCTGCCAGTACCTGCCAAGACCACACTACACAGATATATTATAATTTGGATGGTGACTTTGGTTTTGACGAGAAGCTTTTCATTGCCCTTAAGATGAAACTTGACCAGCTACCTGAAAGAGAAAGAAGGGGCATGCTTATCTGGGATGAAGATTTTATTCCTACATTTGAGGGCTACGACATTGGGTGTCTTATGCATAAAATAGCACATTTTGTAATTTACTGTATTATACAATAATAAATATGTATACTAAAGTAAATAATATATTGTATCTCTCTCACTCACTAGTTAGGGGAATGGGATGAGAGTCCAACAATGAATTAATCTATTTTCCATAGTTTCTCAATTTGACATTAGTTCGGTGATGGTTAGTGTTGGATTGCGAGGCAACACTATATCTGTTATGATAAATGTTTATTAACCAATGTATTACTCATGGCAGCAGATATGATATCTCATATTTGGAATTTTATTTTCGTATGAGATCTACAAAAATTTTCAAATTTTTCTAACTGTAATATATGTTCTTGACCTCATTGTAACATATCTGCTACCATTTTTCCAATTACTCTTTCTAAAATCAATTTTCATTAAATTTTTATAAATAAAGCTAAATTAGATTTAATAAATAAAATTATATAAAATGCATCACAGAAAAATAATAGAATTTTATTAACGTAGAGTGATCAACTTAGAAGATTAGCAAGCTCAACACATTTCTTTTTTAATCTTATACATAAAATTTAATTAATATATTTGAAAAATCCTTGGCAATGATCATTATTTCACAGCATCATTTATCCCAATTATCGTGGATTCGATTATTGCAGTATTTTTCGTGGCAACATTAACATATTTGAAAAATCCTTGGCAATGATCACCCATTTTACATGCATTATTTCTGATTATCGTGGAATTTATTATTGCAGTATTTTTCATGGCAACAATAACTGCGATAATCGAGGTATTCCTGTATATAAACTTTTTGAATTTTTAAACTACGATAATCAAGGTATTCTTGTACTTGAAAATTTATTTACTAATATATCAACAAATAATAGTGCTTTAAATAATCATGTGAAAGGTAATTATAATGTTGCTATTATCAAAGAATTATGCCTTATTTACCAACTTACATTAAAATGCAACAAGTTTTACTTCAAATGCCCAGAGTATGTCTGTTCTGATCCAGAAATTTTTAATAAATAAAGTTTTTTTCAGCATTTGTATGATCTCTGTGCTCAGATACAATAATTAGCCCATCAAATAATTTATTATTATTTATTTTTCAAATGGAATTATTATACTGGCATTACCATGAAATACATTTTCAATTTTTGTTTAAAATTTTTTTAATCCATCTTCTGTAGAATTAATGATGACAAAATCTTATTGTTAGTAATTTCAGAGCAATTAGAATTATATTAATTGGCATTATTTCAAACATATTTGAAGAATCGAAGAAATGACAAGTCACAACTGCAAAATTGTTGACTTAAAAATGATAGTTGTGAACTAACGTTTAAAATTTTGAAATATTATTTTTTGCATTTAAGTTTAAGTCCATAAAACATTAAGGATAACTCTAAGGTGTGTTTTCATTCTTTTATTAAAATATAGCGAAATTCCTACTAACATATCATTCCTGCTAAAAATATTTTGCACTATTATGTTTGAGCTATAAGCTTCTATAAGTAGCTCTATAGAAATTTGTCTGCTATTGCCTCAAATATGACAAAAACCCCACCCTAGTGATTAAAATCTAGACCTTAACAGTTTTTCTTTTGTTATTGGTAGGTGTGGAATGACCATATATATTTATATACTATGATCATGTCAATGTGATGTCATAGTGATTAGCATTCACTGTTACATCATCATGTCATCACATCATAAATTATTGGTATTTATGATATCATCCATTGTTATGTCACATCAGTAGGCCTATGATATCACTGTGATAGATACTGTTATAGCTTAGCGCCATTTATTGTCAAAAATATACAATAAAAATTTTCATAAAAATTAAATATGTAATCCTTCAGGATTAAACAATCCTACAGGATTAAATAATATGATATTGAGATGATCATTAATGGTAGCAAATCATTATAAAATTTTATGGAAAGATATTAATTAATTCAAAAGTTATTAATGGGGAACAAATAGGCAGACATGAATCCTATTTTATAAGTCTATTTTTTTGGAAAGTATGCTATTAAGAACTAAACATATTATTATTTATTTTAAAAAACAATAAAGTATATTATTTTATGTTAAAAATATAAAATGTTAATTAGTAAAAAGTTTAATAATTACTTTCTACGAAACCATTTTCATGATATACAATAAAAATCCAACACTTGATAAGCAATTGTATGTGAATTATATATATATACATGCCTAACCATACAAAAATATTTTTAGCTTATTAAATAGCAATCATCTACTTTGTTTTTGAATCTTAATTCAGAATGATTAATGAAAATCTTTTAACAGATGGGAAATATTTCCATAAATATGTAAAAGAAGAAAAAACTTGACCGCTTATTAAATATTAGATTTTTGATGATCATTAGTGATTGCAAATTTACCGACTTTTTCTATTACTGACAATTCGGTAAAATTTTCAAACAAAACCAGTATACTGGTAAATTACCGGGAATTCTTTAAACCGTGAATATGAAATAAAAATTCATAATAATAAAACCATTTTATTTGATTCTTATATACTGTGACAAAAGTATATGAAAATAAATCGTTTTCTGAACATAAATAATATAAATAAAATTCAACAATTTTATAACAAATTATAAGTAATACTTATACTTGAATAATTTTTCACAATGAAAACAACTATAAAATATATAAGTAAATACGTGATCTATTTGTCAATATGTTTTAAAAAATAAGCATGTAAGAAACATAACTGATCAACACTTTGATCTCCTAATTGTATAAAATAATCCTGCTGTAGAAAAGCTCTTTCAGATTCCACACTTGTTGGTTTAATAATTATTAAAGAATCATACACTATTTGAATATATTTCACCCATATATTTTCTGTTGAAAATATTTTTTTTTAACAATTTATTAATATTTTCTATATATATAATTTTTTTCTTTTTTTTTTTTTGCCAGAGGCTGATTATCATGTTGTATTTCTGTTTTTCTTTTGATCAATAAGTTAAGTTTCTCTTTCATGGATAGTGTAATTGCAGATATCGAAGGAACTGTGTATACTGTATTTTCAGAATCAGCAACATTTTTTATTTCTGTTTCAACCTGGCTGACCGTAGTATGTGAATCGTTTTTATTGCATGGATATATGTGTTCAATCAATTATACAATTTTAATTCTGATTGTAGTTTTACTTGTTTTATTAAAAAATTTCATACTTCCCACTTATTAAGATCAGTATCGAAAAGATGTTACAAAATATCTGAATAAATAATTTGTCGTTCTTTTATACAATATATCAAAGCCTCCTTAAGTTCATTACTCAACATTGTATTCTGATCAGTTAGTTCTGCATTCTGGATATAGCTGTAGTGAATAATGATGAGCCTGTGCTCAGCCACAAAGCGTCTCTACTATTGGGTTGTTCGGAAAGTAATTTCGTTTTTTTCCATGAAAATGCACGACAATTTTTTTATAGTTTATAAATATTTTATTTAATTATATATCGACCATTTTGGTCCAACACATGTTGCCTTCTTTCTGGTAGTAGCATGATTCCATGCTCATAGAATTTCTGATCTTTTCTTGCAAAAAATTGAAACAAGTGATTTTTGACATTCTCATTTAAACTAAGTGTTTTGCAGTGTAAAGAATTTTGTAAAGACTGGATTAAGTAATAATTGGAAGGTACCAGATATGGCGAATATGGTGAATATGGTAGCATATCCCATCCAATCTGTAACAGCTTCTGGCAAGCCATCAAACTTGTATGAAGTTCGGTATTGTCATGATGAAACATTATGTCTTTTCTGTTAATCAATTCTGGCCACTTCTGTTTGATGGAATCGTTCTGTTTTTCTAATTGGTGGTAGTACACTTCCGAATTAATTCTGAAATTGTCTGGAAGAAGCTCAGAAAAACAATTCCCTTGAAATTCCACCAAACAAAGAACATCGGTTTTTTGATGAATATGGGGTCTCGGAGTGCTTTGATCTGGCTCATTTCTTCTGCTCCATGATCGCTTGTGTTCAACTTTGTTATAAAGAATGCATTTTTTATCAACAGTTATGATCCGCTTCAGAAAGAAGTCATTTTCTTCACGTTTGAACAGCAAATCAGATATCGATGCGATGGAGCAAATCTTTCTTTGAGAACATGCGGAACCCAAATATCAGCGTTTCATCTGATCATGAATGGTTGAATTCAAAAAATCCAATCTTGTAGCAATTTTTGATGTTGTTATTAAGCAGTTTGTTTCAACCAATATTTTTATTTTGTCATCATCAGCTTCAACTAACCTTCCAGCACATGGTGCACCTTTAACATCAAAATTATCAAAATGAAATTTTTGCAAACCAGTTTCGGCACTGGCATTCCGTTAACAATCTTCTCCCTACATTTCACATAACTTTTTTCTTGCTTGAACAGCGTTCTTACGTTTTCAGTAATAAAAAAGTAAAACATGCCGAAAATCTCCATTTTATTTTCCATTTTTGATAGGACACACAAAAAAAAAAACAAAATGTACAAAATCAAAAAAAATTGTTATAAATATGCCTTGAAATGTCAATTGTCGAAATTTATAACGATAATATGGCTTAGAATAAAATTGGCAGGAAAAATACAACTAACGCCATCCGTCGGAAAAAAACGAAATTACTTTCCGAACAACCCAATATTATTCAGTGCTGCAACTGCGGCCCAGTAAATAAGTACACAATGTGTATTATAGTTATGTACATAATTTACCGAATTATCAGTAAAGACAATGTAGAATTACTGGTAATAATTTGATGTTAAAATTCGCAGTTTACCGATAAACCGGTATTGCGATCCATAATGATCTGTGTATCAGAAGTAGAGTTTTATAATTTTTGTCATTTTCATGAGCCTACATTATGAATCTTTATTTTATATTTTTAAATTAAAAATCTTACTATAGACAATTTGAAAATAAACATGTTATAAACTATGTAATTTTAAAAAATTGAACAGTCTGTTGATAAAACTATTTAATATTATTTCGAATTCTATAATTTATCAACAGCTTATTTCCCAATTATTTATATTGATTAAACAAATCATCTTAATTAACAACATTGCATAATTTTATTAAAAATTCCATATTATTATTATAGTTATATTTAAATTATATTTTATAAATAATCAGAAAATCACATTGAAATAAGGATTCTTTCATACCTATTAAAACTTTAAAATGAAAATCAATACAATTATTTGAAGATCATAAATTATCTGATACAAGAAGCAAAACAAAAAATATATATATAAAATAAGAATAATAAGAAATGAAAGAAATATCATTAAGTTTATATGTATAAACTTGAATGTAAAGAAAAGAAATGAGAGAGTGAAAGAAAAATGGATTAAAATGAAACAGATTTCTGCCAGAGAAAATGTTGTATGCCATTAGGAACAGAGTGAAATATATATCTTATAATAAATTTTTACATGACAGAAACATCAATAGATCAATCTTTTCAAATTTTCCATTATTTCAATAGTAAATCAGCATTTACTATTGAAATAATGGGAAGTTTGGCTTGCTAGGATTATTTCAATAGTTTTATACAGTAAGACCCTGCTTAACGCTGCTCCGTTTAACACTGTTTCAATATAATGCAGTTTTTTTCGAATTCTATATTTTTTATTGATTCACTTTAGCAAAGTTTTTCAAATCGTTATATTCATATAAATCTGAAAACGCACTAATTTGTTGTTTTGGTACTCCTATGCCATCTCATAATGTGTTTGATATCAGTTTAGTGCAGTACATATGAAAGTCTGCTGTGGTCACAATTAATATTTATGATCATTCATCAACGTTATTTTACAGTTAAAATTTAGCCACTATTACAAAAATTATGGATCAATTTATATAAAATGATCCAAATTTCGATAGAAATTCAAAAGCAAGATGAAGTATCATGGATGGGATGTCTTATTATTGACAGTTGCTTGCTGAATGAAAGAGGAAAAAACAAATGATTTTTCATTAGATGATTTTTAATGAAAAACAAAAAGTAACAAACAAATTATTCACTTGAATATTTTTGATTTTCTTGAATGATTTATGAATGCAAGTCGATATTAGCAATAAAAATGTCTATAACTAATGTAATATAATAGCTAAAACAGTTATGCTATTATCATATACTCTTCACTTTTTCTTAAATATAGTCAATAACAGTTCAAAAGCTCATTAAAGTGAAAAAGAAATTTTTTTATTACCATAGAACTTTCGGCTTTAGTAAGCCATCTTCAGCGGTTGATTTTAACAAAAGATTCTTTTTGTTAAAATCAACCGCTGAAGATGGCTTACTAAAGCTGAAAGTTCTACGGTAATAAAAATTTCTTTTTCACTTTAATGAGCTTTTGAACTGTTATTGACTGTAATATAATAGTAATAATACATGTTACAAAATAAAGAAAGATACATATATTTTTTTATTCACTGTTCTGTTTCACCTATTCCCATTGTTTACATGTTAAGATGACCTCGTTTAAGCTGTTTCATTTAGTGCTTGGTTTTTTGGAACATACCCCCCATACTAAATGGGGTCTTACTGTAATTATAAAATATGAAATAAATAAAAAAATGGGTTATGCAATTATCTATATATAATATTTCTTGCATATAAATTTTCAATTTATATGCAAGAAAATAATCTAAGATCTAAAAATAAACCTTTGCATAAAATAAATTATATTTTTTAAATGCAGATAGTTCTTGCTTTACAATTCTCCAGATTTATGAATTTTTTTTAGCAGAATTATAAAAATATGATTATTAATTATAATAAACAAATGTCAAACATTCATAAATATGGTATTTTAAACCATATACATATCTATACAATATAGTATAACTGGGTTATAGCAAACACTCAATCATCTGTTATGAAATTGGAAAAATCAAAATGATGGACTGAGAAGCAAAAGTAGTTCTTATTTACATAATATGATATAATAAATATATCTAATTTTACATTATAATATGTAAATAACTTTTATTCCTACATTGTGCCTAAGGCAATAGTTCATCTGTATAAAAAAATCATTCACTGATCTATAAATGATGACGAATAAAAATTATTTAATTATTATATGACCTAAGTTATTTCTTTATCATCATTATTTGCTTGAATTTAAAGGCTCATTTCTTTAGATAAATAAATCACTATTTAATCAAGCTATTGTTTTGTTGACTTTTACTCAATTTTTATGAAATTAAATTAACAATGAAATTTTGATGAAATTTCATTGTTGAGAATAGATTCAGTTTTTAACATTACATCTAAGCTAAATAAATTCTTACTTTACAAGCAGATTCTAGTAATGAATCAACTCATATTATATATTATAGTCTTCAAAAACTCAACACCAACATACAAATGAGATATGATGATGAGAAGTAATCAATAGCCTTTCTAGAAAATCTAACAACAATGTTAAGCATTTACTTTTGTTTATTAAAAGTAATATTTGTGATTTATGTATGTCTTAATTATAAGCTCACATATGTTAAAAACAGTACAAAGAAATATTTCAATATTTGTTAAAAAATAAACTTAAAAAATATAATAAAGAAAATGATAGCATAATATGACGTAAAAATTATGAAAATAAGTATAATTTGATATGGATTTTCAAATTACTGGTAAATTTTTTATTTAAAAGCAAAATTTTATTCTTGCACAGTCTTTATAAGAATCTAAAAATATAAATTTTTGTTATTTTTATTTTTACATATTCATGCCGTTGGTATTCTAGACAAAAAATAAAGATTTTTACATACCTTGAGCACTTATGCCACATCTGATGTTGCTGTTGTGAAATTTCTTGTAATTTTAAAAAATTGCGAATAGAATTATCAGTAGATATCTGAAGAATCGTAGCTGAAGCTTTGGAATATTCAGGAGAGAATGACGGCATATGTAGAAGATATTGTGAACTATTTTCCCGAATAATCACTTTCTTCAGAACATAACGAGAAAAGGAAAGATACAGAATACAGAATTTATCTCCCCCAGGAGATAAAAATATAGATGGTACAATTTGAGGAAATCTTGCTTCAGAGTATTCCTAAAATATATGTAAATAAAATTAATAAAATTAAAATAATAATATAAATATATTCAAAATATTTAATACAAAATATGAATTATTTTACAACGCTTTTGAGGGAGGATGCTCCCATAGACATCCATGTATTTCTGCCAGGGAATTACAAAGTGTCCATTATTGAGGGGTATCCGTTAGGTGAAGTTTCATTGTAGTTCCAATTTCGGACCTCAGATGGTGCTACGGTAACCATGTGTTGGAAAACCCGAACAAAGAAAACTGTATCTTCCGAACTAAGATACAGAGAAGAAAGAGAGTAACGGCAAATGAAAGAAGATCACTTTCCGATCTCTGTGGTGTATCCGTAATGATGATCCGTTGAGTCCTTGAGCAGTAAAACTTGTCCGAAGGGGAAAAATTCGGACCACAATGACAGAGGAACGTGAAAATGATCCGACGGAGGAAAACCACATAAATCCATAAACCAGAGCCAGAGTAGAGTAAGACGCAACAAACCTGAAAGTTCGATGACAAAAATCCGAGGAGTTTCGGGGGGTCCGAACTTCCAACACAAAATCAGAGATAACTTCGGACAATCCAATCGTAGAACGAAGATCTAGGTGTCAAATTATTCCTCTTAATGAGACAAATCCAATGATATATAAAACTGCACAAAAAACACAAGAAAAACACACAAAATTTTGACGAAAACAGGAGCCGACGAATCCATGTCTGAACTGGTTGGCAACTCGAGAGACCTTGTCTATTACTTGGTATAGAGCAGGGTTGTCCAATTATAATGAACCCGAGGTCCGTAGCTGTGTTTAGTAGAGATATGGAGGACTGCAGTTACAAAAAAGGGGGCAGGGTTTTGGTACTCTATCTAGGTGCCATTGACTTGATACGCTATTGTCTCAACAAACGGATTGCATAAATATAATCCTTTTTGGAAACCAATTTTATTTCCAGATTAACAAACCTTATTACAAAATTATATATACCAAATTGCATCCAATAAACATGTTAACAAAAAGTTATTAAATATAAACAGTTAAAAAAATATAAAAATAGTATGAATGTACCTATTTAATATAATCAATGAGGATGGGCAACAGCATTTACAAGGGCTGGATATTTACATTCATTCCTGTTAAAGAAGAATCTCCAAGGCAGGTTCTGAATCGATTCTTAAACTATCTTCTTATTAGAAAATGCACTTTCACACAAATAAGTACTACCAAACGTTGAGATTGCTTTCCGACTAAAATCATAAAAATTAGGAAAATGTTCGTTAAAAAAAGTAGTTTACCCATGTTATTTGTTATGAAAGTCATTTTCCCACCACTACTAATATACTCGATTTTCATTTTCTATTTTAACGTTTTTTTCTCACATATTTCACAAATGCAACGAACTCGTGGTAAAATAAAAATTAAATTAAAATTAAACAGTAAAATAAATTTAAAACAGAATCTCATAATAACAGTCACACAATCACTGAAATAGTGTGTGTTAGAAATTAAAAAATAATTAAAATATAGTCACAATTCAAAACTTTAAACTGAAATAGCTAAACTAAAATTGATTCTTCTTCTTCTTCTTCACTTCTTGATATGGAGGGTATAGCAAGAGCTTTTTCCTCCGATGACGATTATCATATAAAGTAATCTAGATGAGGCGGTTGGTAGTCCGAATGTATGAACTAAAATTGATGTGATTGAAAGTCTTATAAAAATGTGATAGCATTGATAACCTGTTGATCATTAAATAATTACTAATAATTAAGAAAAATTAATTAATTGAGTTAATATAATTCATTTTAGGATTGTTTTTATTGATTAATTAATTGAGTTAATATAATTCAATTTTAGGATTCTTTTTATTACAAAAAAAGTAATAAATAAAAGTGAAAAATATTAAAAAGTAATATTATATTAATTAAATAAAAGTGAAAAAATTGAGTTAATATAATTCAATTTTAGGGTTCTTTTTATTAATCTCTTAAAAAAGTAATAAATAAAAGTGAAAAAAAAAAAAGTAATATTATATCACAAATTGTGAAAGCCTCGCAGGCCGCATAAAATGGCTTGGCGGGCCGCCTTTTGGACAGCCCTGGTATAGAGGTAATATTATTATTTTATTTATGACAATATTTAAAAAATAAAATAGATTGAATATTCCTAATTTGAAATATTTGGGATTGAGAATGTTAGAAATTTTAATTTTGGAATATGTAATATGGTGAAGTTGAAAAGAAGTAAGAGAAAATTCATTAACAGATATTTTTGACATTTTTACTAATATATAAATAATATAACTGAAAATAAATATTTACAAATACATTGCACTGATAATGTTTGATAATTTATAGAAGCCCACAACAGTTTGCCACAGCTGAACAGGCATTATTGTATCATCTTTCACAGCACAAACAGTGAATTCTAGGACTATCCCAAAGGGCTTCTTGCTGTGAAAGCAAAATTACTGATTTTGGAATATGTCGGATTGGGAATACTCAAATCTGTGTATTAAACCAAATGCATATAAAAACAATTTTTAAAAGTGTCTCTAATAAGCTTTCAGTTAATTTTAAATCCCATAGTGTATTATTAGAATTGTTCTTGATTAACTGTTTGATAAGTAGAATGCTTTAAATTAAAATTATATGGATAAATTACAGCGAAATTGAATGAATATCTGTTAGGATTAGAAAACATAATTAATGCATAAGTTAATTTTATCAACATCAGCTTATGCACATTCATCCAAATAATCAATAATTATTATTTAAATATATTAAAAACACATTGGAAAATATAAAAGTTTCAATAAAATTATTAGCTTTGCAAAGTCGCGAATTAGAGCGAATGCAATACTATCTAATTACACTAAGCCTAACGGTTCTACGACTCTGCAATCCAGAGTTCGAACCTGAGCTCAGGTCTTTTTCGAAGTTCTAACTTAATACTAAATAATTAAAAACAATTTGACACAATGTAACGTCTAACGCCCCACCCCACAGGGACCCCGGTGCTGTGGGGAGATGAAACTGGGTGCAGAAACCGAAGAGATGAAACCAAGCCCCAAGGTCCAGGGCCTGTTGGGGATGAGCCCCACCCGACAGGGGCCTCTTGATCACTGGTGGGTGCAGCCCCACCCTAGGGGCCCACGGCCTGTGGAGGTTTCATATCCCCATGGGCTGTGGGCCCACCAGGGATATGAAACCCAATGGGTCCCATAGGCCTGGGGCCCATTGAGGGTGGGGCCCCCGTGCAATTACTACACATTTGAACTAATGCTTAATAAAATATATAGTAAATAAATTTGCAAGATAAGCTATTATTACACAATATGCTGTTATATAAAGTATAAGATTAGATCACAACAGTATATTTCCGCTCATTTATATGAGCGGGGAATTTCTAGTCTATATATATTGATAATTTCTAAAATTTAAAGATAGTGCTAGATAGTGTAGATTTTTGCTATAGTTAAATAGTGTTCTATTTAATTATAGCAAAAATCTTTAAATTAATCCTGAAAAGGCAAAATATTTTAGCATACACAGTATTTTAGCATCATTTCTAAAAATAAAATGAAGATACTTTAGTCTTATGATATTTTTGAGAAAGAGAGAATCTTGAGAAAGTATACAAGCACACAATAAAAATTTATAAGTATATTTTGATATGATTTTATCATTAGAAAATTAAAATATAAATTAATAATTTATTGTAAGTATGAGAAAGATTTATTATGGCACATCTCTTCATTACAGAAAAAAATCTCTAAGCTTGCATGTTAGTAATATATTATTTAACATATTTTTAACATATAAAATATAAATTCTGATAAAATTTTGAAATGTTTTTATTAATTGATATGCTATATTTACAAGCAATAAAAAATTTTTTATATAGGATGTTCTATATCTGGAAAATAATTATATAGCATAATTTCTTCTAAAAAATAAAAAGTTCCAAGTCATTTTTTTGATATGATCATAGTTTTTGAAAATGTATGCTTTAACTTTTAGATGTAATATCCAGTTTTGAAATTTCTCTGAATTATTTCAATTTAAACTTCATAAATATATCAATTTATCATGGTATTTCTTAATGTTGTTATTATTTTGTTTTTCATTTTAAAAATAAAATGAACATTTATATAAATATTAATCTAACAAAAGCTGATTAATCAGTTTTCTAATTTATGGAAATTTACACAAATGTGATTTTTATTTTTATATTATTTTTGAAAATGAAAATAAACTAATAGCAATATTAAGAAAAACAATAGAAAATTGGTACAATTAATTCCTCAGTTTGTGTGAAATATTGCATTAGGCATTGTATTGAGAATTATACTATATTTAGCAAAAAACTGGATATGACATCATAAAATTTAACCAATTTCTCAAAAACAATAACTCAGTTTGAAAAAAGCTCAATATTTTTTCAATGTTTTTCATTATGAAATCATGCTTACATAATCATCAATATTTGCAAATAATTCATAATATAATCGTAAATAATTTTCAAGCTTATAAATAAGATTTTAGATAATTCCATATACAGTGATACCTCGGTTCACGAACACAATCCGTTCCTTGATCCTGTTCGTTTCTAAAATAGTATTAATAACTTAGAATACATTATCCTCTATTAAAAAACTCACAATAGAAATATCTTTCAACCAATCACAACAAGCTTTACGAAATTCTCTTTCTTGTTTCTTATCAAAAATTGGCCAACAAGATCTGAAAAATATTTTTAGATATCTCTGAAAATCATAAAATATTAAACTGTAAATGTAAATATTTAAAATATTAAATTATAACTTTTATAAAAGTTAGCAAAGATTAATTTAAATATTCATATGATCTCAAATATATATAATTAAAAATATAATATGCAATTATATGTATATATATATATAAGAATATTTACATTTACTGTTAATGCACTTTTAAAATACCTGAATCTTTCTTTACAAAGTACTGGATCCAAATTAAAAAATAAAAAATGACTAACAACTTCAAAAGCTTTTCTATTTGGTTTCAGAAACATATCTCTAAATTAAAAATATATATAAGAAATACAAATATAAATTAATAAAAACATTTATAAATATGAAATATGTTTACTTATGAAATTTTATTTGATGTTTTGCTTCCATATGTTCAGGATCAAATCCCAGATACAGTAATGTTGTGAAAAATGTCTGATTAACATCTTCCATTGTTTATTTTCTGAAAATGCATTTATAAATTGAAGATATTTTTTTAAAAAATGTAATTAATAAGCATGTTATAAAATAATATCATATTCATGTTATTCATTAGTCCATGTGGATACAGTTCTAGTTGAGCCGTAGCACGCGGATCAATGATAGGAGAATTGAAGATTCGCCGCCCACCGACTGATGTATAAAATATGAATCGATAATTCCGTTGTATTAAAGATTCACTCCAAAACTATTTGGGCTTTCAAGATGTTTTTATTAAAGTAAGAATTTAATTTCGAGTCGACGGGCACCTATCATAGATCCGCGTGCTACGGCTCAACTAGAATTTTACCGTAAAGTGAAATATTAGTAATTAAATGACATTCCAAAATATTTTAAGAGTTAACTGTCAATGCTCTAATCTTGACCAGCTGTCACTTCTTACTCGATCTCATCAACACGAAAACATTGAAACTTATATTTTAGCTTTATATATCAACTCGTGCTTATTTAAATAATTTAATTACGACCATTCTAATTCAGATTGTTATCTGAAAGATTAACACAATAACTCTATATCACTGATCATAATAAAGCATCATTTAACTTTACCGCTCTAAAGTATCGAAACTATGAAATTACTTACAAGTTGCCAGTTGTTATGAAAATAGTAAATAGGTAATTATTCATTATAGCTAATTAAATATTAAGATATAGTATTCCTCAAATAATTGTAGCGCCAAATTAATAGTTTCTAATTAAATATTCAAAAAGTATCCATTGGACTTAATTTTATATAAATTCAATGGTTTCAACCAGCAACGTACTGTCCCAAGAATAAAGTAAAAAAGGCTCTTTCCCAAGCTCTTTCCTCAGATTAAATGTGAAAGGGAAGCCAAAAGAAATATTAAATACTTGACTGCATTTTCAATGTTTTGATTATTTCAATCCATTTATCATCAATGTCTTTTGCAGTTGTTGCTCCAATGTACAGATATGCACTTTTATCGAAAATATACATAAATCATATCATTTTTATTCCATTTATTTATTTATTTGTATAAACAAAATTGAGCACAAAAAATATATGAACGTCAATTATGCATTTAAAAACACTAAGGAAAACATCTTGAGCAACATCGAAAACACTAAGTGTACGTCGACCGAACTGACAGCGTGAAATCGCTCGGCTTTCCACTATGGAGGACCCGGGTTCGAATCTCCGGCCCCACCCCTTAAAAATATCTATTATGGAGTCGATCTCCGTTCTCCACAATCTGGCTGACTCCTTCGCAGGAGTGGGTAGCCTGTGGAAGGGTTTGTTTCGTACCGTCAGTATTCTTACTGAATGGAAACTGACGTCATATATTAAAAAAAACACAAAGTGTGTGCCAAACCCCGCAACACGGAGACCCAAATCCTCTCTGTCTGTACTTTTTTATCCTTTTTTAAAATTACAATATAATACAATAAAAATTAAATACACCATAAAAAGAGTGAAATATTCATTGAATCAGAGCAGTGTGGCAATAGGAGCAGTAGTTTAAAAAAAATAGAAATAAAAGAGAGATTTTGCAAATTTAAAATCCAGGAGGAAGAATTTTAAATATATTTTCTTTTGATAATTTTCAATTGTGTTTTAAATGATGCAATTTTGTTCTTTTTTGTTATTTTCTAATAAAAATATTTAGATAATTTTTTTTTGTAGTGAGGCCCGAATGATATTTTGCGGGGATGCCAAAAATTTTAAGTTCCACCACTGGTGTGCGTCCTCTTATGAAGCATTAAAATAGATTTTTTTTTTTTTTGTTAACAGATGACGCCACTTTCCATTCAGGGAGAATACTAAGTGGCGGGGCGAAACAAGCCCTTCCACAGGCTGCCCACCCCTGCGGAGGGGTCAGCCGGATTGTGGAGGACGGGGATTCGACGGCCGGGCCCGGACTCCATGATAAATATTTTCAAGGGGTGGGACCCGAGACTCGAACCCGGGTCCTCCAGAGTGGAAAGTCGAAGCGTTTCCACGCGGCCAATCCGGCCGACCATTAAAATAGATTAAAGAGCATCACATCATGCCAACCTCCATATTATCTAAAGAAGAAGAAGAGCATCATCCTTGAGAGCATTACAGATTTTACTACTTACCAAAATTTTAAATTCATTATGTCCAGAAGGAGAAATATAGAACATAAATAAAGATTGTATGAAAGTTCGTGAATAAAATTATAATTAAATTATCATAATTGATATAAAATAATCGTGAATTATAGACCCGATATAAAATTAAAATGCCTCAACCAATTCTATTTTGATGGTAGGCAATATATTAAATAACTTATAACTATATGATTCAATTAAATTATTAATATCATCCATAGTGATATAGTATTTAGTAAGGAAATGATTTCGTTTTATTCGATATTTAAAGATATATAATTTATTGAGCACTGACCTTCCATTTTGTATAAGAGAAGAATGAAATCAGATTTTATAGTCGAATGCAATATTGAAATATCTACGTGAGAAGAATTATATTGTTATTGTTAAAAATCTCCATTCGAGATCGGTAGTATTATTTCTTGTTACAAGAGTTCATGGCATTAATTTCATATTTGGATATCGAATGGAAAAATTATTATTATATAACAGAAATTGATATACTGAATTATGATTTAATGTAAATGAACATATCTGTATTTTATGATTGCAAAGTCGCGGTTTAGAACGAATGCAATAATTCCAATTATAAGCTAGTGTACTATATACACTGATATCAAACGCATCGTGAGAAGGCATAGGATTATTAAAGCAACAGATTCGTGCGATTTCGGATTTATGTGAGTATAATGGTTTGAAAAACCGCGCCAAAGTGAATCAATAAAAAGTATAGAATTCGAAAAAAGCCGCATTATATTGAAACAGCGTTAAGTGAGATCTTACTGTAATTCATAAAGAAAAAACTAAAAATATAGAAATGAGATTATTACTTGGGTTATATTTTTAACAAACAATGAACAATAATAATGTTTTTATGAAGCAATTTTTGAACAGTATGAACAATTAGCCTACTAAAATATTTTTTTCTAGACTAGCTCAGAAATCTTTTCATGGAACTTTCTATATATTCTTTTCAATATCATTTTCTATAGGCAAAATTGCCAAAGAATTCATTTTATTCTGAGTGTGTTTTTATAAGCTTTAGTAAGCTAAAACTTCTCTCGCCAGCGGCCACAATAATAGATATTGTAAGATTATTCTTAATGCAACCCACAGATTTGGCATGACATACAGTAACTTATTAGTGTTTATGAATGTAATTTATAATTTATATAGATAAAGTTCATCTATATAAATTCTACTAAAATTCCTAAGATGGGAAAAAAGCAACTTGCTTTTTTCCCATCTTAGAAACGTCAGATTGAAAAAATATTTTATTATTTTCACTTTTTCTTTTTTTGAAAGATTCTTAATGGCGCCCTTAAGCATATGACGCGCCCCGGGCAACTGCCCGAGTTGCCAGTATATTGAGCCGGCCCTGCCGTGACCGTTGCGTCGTCGTCGTAAGTACACACTTCAGCACGAATGTGAATGATGCAAACCGAGTCCGCATGATCTTTTTCCCGCACAGCCTTGGTTCCATCCCAACATTTAGACTGCATTTTTTAATTATTATTTATTTTTTATAATTTTGTAAATTACAGTTCTCGTTCAGTAGATAGAAACGCTATTTTAGTAGATTTGCAGTAAACTCAAACTAATAAAACAGATGGAAATAAAATTATTATTTATTTAAAATTACGTTCATATGATTAAGGAAAGTTAAAAAAAATGATATTTTTAGATTAATTTTTTTGGAAATTTTGCTGTGGGCGCATAATAGACCAACCGCAGGCGCAAGTGCGCCCGCGGGTATAGGGTTGGCCACCACTGCTCTTTATTATATATCTGTGCTCTATAGTGCTGTGCCTAGAAATTCGGCCGCCTGTGTGCAACTGTTAGTTGGCCGCCCCATATATCGATGACCGCCCCTATTCAATCAATAAAACAAAATAACTAGAAAATTAATATTCATAATTGTTCGACTTTAAATAATTTCATTTATTATTTTATCAGTAATAATACATAACATTCATAACAGAACATCTTAGAAATTACCGATATTAATACAATACCTAACAGCAATAACACAAATAAAAAACATTTTGGAAATTATAATAAATTACAATATTTTCGTTGCACGTAACTATAATATTAAAGTTCAAACTTCACTACATACAAAAATTAAATATCTAATTAGATAACAAATAATATTTTCAGAAATAACATAATAGGAAAACAACAATTTACAGGAAATAAATTTGGCGCGCTTTATTAAGAGCAAATTCCGATATAAGATGGTGTAAATCAATTTCATCCAATAATTTACGCTCTATCGCTATAATTGATAAATTTGCTAGGCGTTCTTGTTGCATCGTTGCTATTAAATGGTTTCTGATTATCTTCAATTTGGAAAAAGAACGTTGGCCAGATGCTACAGAAACGGGAAGAGTTAAAACCATCCTAAGTGCGACAAATAAATTAGAGAATGTGCCTTGAAAATTGTTTTTAAAAATATATTGAAGCACGTTATATGTATATGAACCAATATTCTGCTTTTATATGTGTCATTACTGATATCGGATTTTTCCTTTGCACATCAGATAATTTCAGATGAAGACCTTTACATGATTCTAATATTTTCCTTTGAGTAAAATATTAATTCAGTTAGTTATTTCGTAAGTTGACGTTAGAATTGATTTTTATATTTTAAGTCAACTTTTTTAAATGAATAGAATTTTCAAATTTACATATTAAAAGAAATAAATTCCCCTTTTCCTTTTATTGGTTTTTAGTTTTATTTTATATCTTGTTTTATGTTTTCGACATTCAGTTTGGCCGCCTGTGTGCGATGCACGCCTTGCACCTATGGCAGACCCGGCTCTGGTGCTCTATTCCGCTGCGAATTCTAACTTAGCAGTGCTGCGCGCTAAATGGCAACAGTGCGTTCAGTAGCGGTTGGCTAACTTAGCTATCGCAGCCGCTGCTCTACTGAACTCGCCTCAGAGTAGCGGTTGGCTAACTTAGCTATCGCAGCCGCTGCTCTACTGAACCCGCCTCTGCTATGATTTTACAGATTGTTTTAAAAGCCAAAAATACGCTGGGAATTATTCTTACGATTATGTAGATTATGATTTTATGCTGAAATCCATAAGTTATTTATGCAATTTATGGATTTAAAAATATGCCGGGAATTGTTCTTACGATTATGTGGGTTATGATTTTATAAAAGCCAAAAATACACCAGGAATTATTCTTCCGATTATATGGGTTATGATTTTATGCTGAAATCCAATAAGTTATTTATGCTTTATGGATGTCTGGCACATCCATAAAAGCATAAGTAACTTATGGATTTCAGCATAAAATCATAAATCTGAACCCTTCCAGAAAAACTGGAGGTGTAGGACTCAGAATTGAATCTGGATGCTTTATGGATGTCTACACCTCCAGTTTTTCTGGAAGGGTCCTGATTCATGATTTTATGCTGAAATCCATAAGTTATTTATGCTTTTATGGATTTATATATTATGTATACATTAATATATATATTTGCATCAAGATGTATAATTACATCATGTCGAAAGTGTTCTTGCCAAGGAATTTGTATATAATTCTTGCGCGACACCTTTAAGATGTATTACAGTAAACTCCCGTATAACGTGCTCTCCTATAACACGAATTCATGTAACGAAATCTCTCGTTCTTCTTTAACATTAATTCGTGTAATTTTACATCTTGAAAGTGTCTTACAAGACATTGTCCCTTTCAAGATGGCGTCGCGCACAGGTATCGATACTTTTCTGTGATAAGTACTGTACTTTTATAGCTACTTATCGGTTCCGTTTTCGCGATTGATTTATGTACCGATTTATCTATTAGTAATATAATTAAAAATATTTTGCAAAAATCTCGGATTCCGTGAAAAGCAGAATCTTGCCATATAGTAAACTTCCATACTAAAAATATTATGCAAAATCTGGATTCCGTGAAAAGCAGAATCTTACCGAATTTATCTTAAAAAAAAGTTAGTCCTGTGCTAATATCAGTCAATAGACGGTACAGTTTCTACCTTGTCTTTGTGAATAAAATTAAATTATTTGAAAGAAATTACATTACCTGTGAAACGTTAAATTTGTTCTTCTGTTATCACTTCGGTGGTTACAACCAACGGCAGCACAACTTGGCGTGTTTCCTGTCTAAAAATATGTCTTAAAAATCCTTCTATATACATAGGATAACATTAGCACCGACAACATTTTGGGTGTACCACTATGGCGGATAAGCTCCGCCCTGGCTTCAATTTTGTTGGCTGAATTGAATAGACACGCCATCTTCTTCTATCTCTTACCTCCATAGTGCCAACAAGCGTATGGATTCATGTCATAAATGTGTTTTTTTTGTAGATTTTATGTCCCTTTCCAATCAGGGAGATTACTAAGGGGCGGGGTCAGTTCCACCCACACCCGTGGACGGGAGCCGGATGATGAAGGACGGGGATCGCCGGGCCGAGCTCAGCACCTCGAAAAAACTTTTCAGGAGTTACCAGACCCGGGACGCGAACCCGGGCCCTCCTGTATGGCACGCCGACAGCGTTTCCACTCGGCCATCCGGTCGCCTGTCATGAATGTGACAATAGTCGGAACCACATTATTATAAATTTTTAATATGAGACTCAGATTCGATCCCGAGACTTCTGGATGAAAGCCGAAAAATAATAAATTAATGAAATTTTAATAAAACAGAATTTAATACACCTGTAATTAATTGAGTTTGAAATTAAATAGAAACTTTACATATTGTATTGATTCGTTTATTTTAGCTTTATTATGAATTATATTTATATGATTTAAAATATTATATATAAATTCTCTCTCTCCAGCAAAGTTTTTTAAACTTGATTTCAACTTAAAATTTTACATAAATTTTATATTCCCCCTGTGGGTAAGGGATTTTTTTTTTGTCAACAGATTTCGGCCAATCCGGCCGACCGTGGTAACGCGTTGGCATGCCAAACAGGAGCCGAGTTCGACGACATCTGACATTATTCGGAATTCTGGGCCAGGCCCGGCGATCACTATTCTTTACCATTTGGTCCCTTTCCACAAATGTAGATGCAACTGGTTTTGCCCTTAACAATATCACTGATTGCGAAGTGACGTAAAAAAATATATATATAAGGTATCAATTAATTGATGGTATTAGTTTGATGAGAGTTTATTGTGTGTTTGTAAGATAGATATATAGCGATATGGATAATGAGAATATTCTCTAAGAGCATGAGAAAGAGGATGTCGATGAAAAAATTTATTAAATATTCGAATTGATATCCTTCCCATTGTTTGTGTACTAAGCGATCGTAGAAATGTAATACATTTTCTATGCTGTTTCATAATTCTGCTAGTGCCGGCTTAATTCGGTAATTCAGACAATGCACCGCATCGGGGAGCTTTCAGAATTAGGGAGACAAAATTATCATTTTCTCAATATTGTAAGGGTGCTGAGTAGATGTTACAAGAAAGCTGCATGGGATTAGAATATGCCCACCGGCCGACCCAGCATGTCGTAAAAGGGGTCACCTCGTACCATTCGGTGGTTGCGTGTACGTCATTGGGGTCTCACTCGCGAGTCACTATACGGAACGGGGACTGCTGGGGTGCCCAAATCCGTCACTAGGGTCTGCGATGGGGCCCCATACGGACACCGGACCGTCCGGCGTGCACGCCCGCCTCAAACCATATTTTCGTCCCAACTTCGTATTCGGAGGAAAAAGCCCCCTCCATATTACTCACGTGAATAAAAAATAATAAAATAATAAATTTTATATTTGTTTTTTAATTTGTTCGGCAAGGCATTTCTATGCCTACCATGGGTTACCATACCCTTGGTGGAGTCAAGTGGAGGATGGGGTTCAATGAACTGGCCTCGGATCTCTCCTGAAAAATTAGAGGTGTGGGATCCGGAAATTGAATCCGGATCCTCCAGGATAAAGAGGTATGGATATTGGCCAGCCTATGAAGGGATCTAAAAGTAGTTGCCGCCAAAAGTATCATCTGTTGTAATTCGGCGCCTTAATTCAAAATTAATTTAACATAATCTATTTTTTCATAAAAAATTATACAAAAATTGATAAAAGATCAATCGGCCGTTTTAAATTTAATAAAAGATTTGTAATGGAAAAAATATATGACAATATTTTTATGTAAGCCAAGTATTGTATATGTAATTCATATGTATTATTGATTTTTTGCATTTAAAAATACAGTATTGTAGTTCAAAACTGTGGTAAATATTACTTTCATATTGCCTCATTGGAAATATGTATTTTTTTTCTCTATGTGATTTAAATGCCCCTTTCTACCCAGTAAATACTAACAAGTAAGTAGCAAGGCATTTCTATGCCTACCATGGGTTACAGTGGATTCCGCTTAATTGGGACACCGGTTATTTGGGGCAGCCGCGTAATTGGGCCAAATCTCAAAGAACG
The DNA here is from genome assembly GCA_000484575.1 of Olivierus martensii. Taxonomy (NCBI): domain Eukaryota; kingdom Metazoa; phylum Arthropoda; class Arachnida; order Scorpiones; family Buthidae; genus Olivierus; species Olivierus martensii. Next base: position 27,470 of record AYEL01077405.1, read on the forward strand.
GAAACCAAACTAATATGCGTAATTGGGACAAATCTCAAAGAACGGAAACCAAACTAATAAACTATGTAATTGGGACAAATCTCAAAGAACGGAAACCAAACTAATAAACTAATATTAATTTAAACTCTTAATTGGGACAACTTTTCGCTTAATTGGGACAGTAGCAGAAAATAAATTTTCAATTTTTGATATATTTTAAGGATTTTTCAAAAGTATGGCAAACTACGTATACTAATACTTGTTCTGTGCTTTCTTAAAAAATCCTTTTATAAAAATTATCACGAAATTTTATTGTACGAGTAATTTTTCAGGTTAAACCTTTCTACAAGACAATATAGACTAACACTAAGAAATTATTATTCCATGCAAATAGAAGAAATTGTTACAGTATTGTAATTCCGTATAGACAGCGAAGAAAAAGTAGTAGTAGTATTGTAGTGTGTTTGTACAAAAAATTAAAAATAGTAAAGTAGTATGCCTCGAAGAATATCAAAAAGCAGGAAACATAAGAAATTAAAATTTGTTGATCCAGAGTTTAAAGGAAAAATTGAAAGGTAAAAAGATAGTAAGTCTATTGAAAACTTGTTTATCGAAAACATGGTTAATTCAAAGAGTTCTAGGGTTAAGCTAATACAATTTTGGTAGAATGATCGATAAGATACATCTACAATCATTTAAATTATTTGATAATCTCTAAAAGTTTTGCATAAACCAGTAAAAAATATGATTTGAAGCCCAAACTTTATAAGATAAAAGGGAGTCAAATTTCTAAAGAGATATTTACTTCTATCATACTAAATGTATGCTTCCAAGAAAATAACAGATTGATAAATCGTAGCTTCTTGATAAAATTTTTTCAAAGAATATTATTTCCAATTTCAAATAGAGATTGTTTTTGATAGCAGAATGTCCGCATTCAATCGCAAGTATTGTAGTGTGTTCGCTCAGAATTATATTGCAATCATCCATCAGAAATCAGCTGATCAATAAATAAATATTCAGTGTTAAAGTTGCTGGCTCAAGTCCACTTGATCCAAAAAACTTGAATTTTCTTACAAATAAGCAGATGACCAAAGCTTGTACATTTTTTTTACATAAACTTGAGCTTTGGTATTTTAAAAGTCTCTTTAAATTTTTCTTTTCTGAGACTTTTTAAATTAGTAAACATTTTTTTCTTTTTGAGCAACAGAAAATTATTCTATGGAATGAAAGCAATGAAATAGAGATTACAAAATTTTACTGTTAATTTTCATTAGGTACTGCAGTTGTAATTTTAATAATATACACGGGAACATTGGATGATCAACTCTGTAGTAAACTCCATAACTTAAGATTTCAAATCAATTTTCCAATATTTGCAATTAAGTTACTTTAGTAACAAGAGAAAGAAAATAGTCCTAAAAAGACTGTTCAGAAGACAGTCAAATGGATTTATTTGGCAACTGTTGATGAGAAAAACTGATTGATTTGAAATATTTGAACTGTGGACTTACTTTGAAGCACATTTTAAATGAGTGCCCATATTTTTCTGCTAAATGTTTATGGTTTTTCAATTCTGTTTTAATCACTTTTTAAAATTTCATTTGGGAAGAATTTTAATAATTATGGTTTTCTTATCAGATAGTAATGTTTTAGGTATAGTTTTTTTTTACATGAATTATGGGCTTTTACATTATTTTTATGAATTAAATTTTTACATTTTTTAATAGAATTAATGTTGTTGTTTTGTATTTGGTTCAGTTTGACAACTCTTTTGAAGTTTTTGATTATTATTGAATATTATATACTAGATGACTACTTTCTACACATCTATTATATACTTGTTTATTTTTATGTATATTGTATTTGATGAAATCTGGCCCAGATGATCCATGTTTCACAATACAAAATAAAGTGCACACTGTTCATTGTGACTATAATTAAATTGACCAGTGATTAGTGGACTTTCAAATGCAATGACTAATAAATAATATTTATCAAAAAAACTTGGATATTTGAGTTTTTACAAGCTTTTCCTTAGTATCTGCTTATCAACTCAAGTTTTTAAAACATCTGAGTTTCAGCAACTCTAATTCAACATGTACTCATACATATTATTGTTATATAAAGAGCAAGGATATTTTAATGTTCTCTTAAGAAACTTATACTTATTCAGTTTAATCCTTCATTAGGCTGATCATTTCTTATTTGTACCAATCCAAGACAGAAAAAAATTCAATAGAACTATAATTTTAATGTTTTGTTTTTTGTACTTGTATACATTAAAGTACAGGGTGCTTCACAGGATATAGTGAACTTTTTTTGTTGAATAACTCGTCAACAGGTAGAGTTAGTGACATGAAATTCTGCACGCATGCGCAGCGACCCAAAGGAAACTTATTTACCAACTCTGGTTAGTTTTGAAGAAGATTGTTTTGCCAAAATGTCCCGATATTCAATTGAAGAGCATGTGTTTTTAGTCAAAATGTTTTATCTTTGTGACCAGAGACCTGCTGAAACATTCAGGAAGTGGTCTAGTGCCTTAAAAATAGGCCAAAGCCATCCTCAAGCGAGTTAAAAGCATTAATTGCCAAGTTTGAACGAACAGGTTCAGTTGCTGATGACAAAGTGGCCATGAAGACCAAATAAAAGACAGCATGGATGCCCAAAAACATCACCGCTGTCAAAACAATAATGGAGGAAGAGCCATCAACATCATCTCGACACTTGCTCAATAACTTGACGTCACTGCAGCCACAGCATGGAGAATAGCCTGCAAAGATCTTGATATTTTTTCTTACAAAATTCAGTTAGGACAACCTCTTGGCCCAGATGCTATTGAAAAAAGACTGGAGTTCGCCATCATCATGTGCGACATGATCGACACTGGTTTCATCTGTGGCGATATCATTCTTTTCTGATGAGGCATACTTCTGGTTGCATGGTTATGTCAATTGTCAAAATTATTGGGGCAGCGAGAAGCCAGAATTTGTTGTTGTGAAGCCTCTTCATCTACAAAAGGTCACTATCTGGTGTGGTTTGCGTGCTGATGGCATTTTGCGTCCATATTTTTTTGTCCAGACAGTGAATTCTGAATGCTATCTCGACTTCCTGACAACGAAGTTCATTCCTGATGACTACCACGAACACTGGATCCAAGACATATGGTTTCAGCAGGATGGAGCTCCTCCACATTCAACAACAAATGTCCTGGATTTGCTCAGACGACACTATGGCAATTGTGTCCTTGCAAGAGGCTTCCCAAATCGCTTTGGCAATGGACTTTTTTGGCCCCCCTATAGCCCTAACTTATCACCTCTAGACTTCTTTTTATGGGGTTATGTAAAAATCTTTCTTGCTTTTGAAGTTTATCAAACATATTAGATAAATTTGTGAATCGCTTAGAGAGGAAAATGAGATATATGCTTGAAACAAAAATAACAGAACCCAATTGTTAAAGATCAAGTGTACAGAGATCAACCAGAAACCATAGAAGAGCTGAAAACCTCGATAACAAGTGTGATAAGGTCGATTCCAACAGACCAACTCCAGCAGGTTATTGCGAATTTTGAGCGGGTACTTTGTTTTGTTGTCTCCTTGGCAAACATTTTGAGAAACTCATCTTTTAATTTCCTTTATTGTCATGTGTAAATCCTGAAAATTTGAAATAAAAATCTTTTTTCATTCAAAAATTATTCAATGTTTTCTTTTTCTTATACCTTGTGAAGTACCCTGTATTTATCAACTTACTGGATTTGTTGCTTTATTAATTATATACATTAACATGCTTAAACTCATTTATAATATCTAAAAGTCATCCTTTATTGAGCTAGAACTAACAATTTGAACAATAATAGTATTGGCACATGTCAGCATGGATTTAATTGCACTGACTTAACATGTTTTGGATCTGTATTTTGAACAATGTTATCAAATTATTGCCCATGTAGCTGATTTCTGTGATAATTTCAAAAAATAAAAAACTTCCAATTTTGAAAATGGGATGGTTTTTAAAATCTGGGATATTTATTGATAAGAGACAATATACCAAAAACTGGAAAATCCAGGAAAAATAGTCATCTTGCCTCTAATTAATATACCTGTTAAGGCTTATTTAGTGAGAATTAGTCCATTCATTCAACAAGATCTGATATCATGAAATCTGATATCTGATATCATGAAATGTTTGTGTGTTTTTGTGTGATAATTGTCTGTATCAGTGCTGAGAAACTTTCTTACTGTGTTGCATGTATATATTATTGGAAATAAATTATTATATGGAAATCTTAATTATTTTAACTAAAAATTTTATTTAACTTTATTGTAGTTGGTGTGTAAATTGAGAGCATTTTTTTCCAGAATATAATAATTTAATATATAGTATATAAACATTAATAACTCAGCACAGATCAAAAGTGTAAATATATACTTCAGTGGTTCTCAACCACTGTGCCGCGGCACACTAGTGTGCTACCAAACCTTTGACAGTGTGCCGCGAAAAATTAAAAATGTATTGTATGCTTGTAATTGTATGAATCATATATAGTATATTAATAGTGAAACGTGGTTGATTAGATATCCCTTTTGTAGTCGAATCATTGTATTGACTCCTATAAATAGGGTATCATTAGAAAAATCTAACAATACGCTAACAATTTTTTGTCATTATTCATAATTTAAAAATTAAGGAATAAAAATTAAAATTATAATTTCTCTAAAAAGACAAAATCCGCAGGTGGTGCTATAACTTAATAAGAGCTGCCATTTATGATCCCGTGTATGAGTATGTCTGTAATCTAAATGTAGTAAATAAGAATAAATACAATAATCTGTTATTAAAATTTGTTGTTAAATCTAAATTAATATTAAAAATATTTAGGTGTGCTGCCAAATTTCAAAATATCAAAATGTGTTCTGCAACCCAAAAAAGGTTGAGAACCACTGATATACTTTAATAGATTTGAAGAACTTTAGGCTTCAAATCTATTAAAGTATATATTTCCACTTTTGATCTGTGCTGAGTTATTAATGTTTATGTAAGAAATGGGATGAAGTTATGCAATATAGTGTATATATTAGAATATAAATAATTATAAATTACAGTTGGTTCTCATTTAACCTCAGGGTTAGATTCCTGAAAATCACAATATTAACTAAAACCAGAAAATTCATAGGCATAGTGTTATAAGTTAGGGTTATGTTCTAGAATGCCTTCTTTCTAGTACTAGAATTGATATTATTTAGTAATTTTTGTCATTTAGTCATTACTATATTGTTCAATAATGGAATAAAATGAATGAAAAGTATGATTTAAATGTAACTTTTAATTAGAAAAGATTCTTAGAATTTAAAGTAAAATTATATACATATCACAATCTTGTATTATAAAATTATATAAAATCATGCCTATTTGGCACCATCAATTTCTGAAAGTGAAGTTTCTGACTTAAGAATTAGGCCAAAAACATTTTCAAAGGACTTCTTAAGTACAAGTTTCTTCAGTTACATGCATTCTTAGAACTGAGTCTGTTCAAGATGTGTAAAATTTATAAATCTGGTTTAACTCAAGATGATAAAAAATTAATTAATGATTATTTATTTGTATATTTATTATGTTTTAATTTGAATATAAAATATTTTAATTTATTTTATAGGCTAATCAACCATTGATCAAAGATTTATTTGAAGATTTAAGAGATGGAACGAGTTTATTATCATTGTTGGAAATATTATGTCATAAAGATTTAGTATGTTTTTAATATTTTAAATTTACAGTTAAAATAAATTTTATAATTTAAATTTATATTATAATAATGATGAATCAACTTAATTATTTTAAAATATTTAATTAAAAGTAATTTAATTAAATCTTTAATTAAATTTAAGTAACTTACATAACATCTTATATTAGTATCTTATGAATAACATTTAGTATTTTATAAACTAGCACTTTATTGAGCAGCAATAGTCTGTTTTCAATAAAAAGAAACTATTTCTGCTCAATTAAGTGCTAATTTATAAAATACTAATTGGTAAAGATAGTCAAGAGCAGAAGCAAAGGTCTCAAAATAGAAGCTTATGAATATCTGTTCTATATTTAATATTCATATGAGAAGGCCAAGTAGTTAAAAAATATTCAGCAACTCCCCTATTTAAATAAATAATTGGGACAGAAATTTTTTCATAAATCATATTTTACATAAGTTGGAAAGATAATTATTTTAACAAATATTCTGAATCAAAAATTCCCAGGACCTAGATGACTACAATGAAGGTGGTTACTTTCAGATCAAGGAACAATATGGCATCATACTATTGTATGATGCCATGTTGTTCCTTGATGAAAAGTAAGACAGTGTCACATGAAACAATATAATACCAGTGATATAATACTTAAGATCAACAAATAATATACAAAAATATAAATAAATCAATTACAGTGGATTCCGCTTAATTGGACACATTGGGACTAAGCCATTTTGTCCCAATTAAACGAAGTAGTAATAAATTCTAAAATAAAATAATGTAATTCTTAGGCAAATAAATAATAAGTAAAAAAATAATAATTAAGTACAGTGATACCTCGGTTCACGAACACAATCCATTCCTTGACCCTGTTCGTGATCCGTGTGAGGAAGTTAACTTTGACGTATCCTATTTTATTTTATTATGCACTTTATCATTTATCGTTATTTTATTATTATCTAACGTATTATATTTTAGTTTAAAAGTTAACTTACTTTCCACGTTTTCTGTCTCTGTAGTTAGCAATCATGTTACAGAATCGGAAACTGTCCTCCGGAAGAGCTGTCCCGGGTAATGACATCATCATCTAATCTAACTAATTTTACCGTGTGAATATAAGAATGATCCGTATTGATGTTTTGTTCGGTATATAAATGAATTGTAAAGAAGATGACATGAATGAATTACTCTGTAAGCTAATAACTTTAAACTTGTTACGTATAAGTATGCAAATGAGCGAAGTGCAGGATTGTTCTGTATAAAAGGTTGATGCAATCGACAAGTCAGCTGAGGTGTTGGTTTCAAATGTAAAATTGGCGAAAGTGACATTTGAGTTTCTTGTAAAGATTGACGATTGTTTGAAGTTGTATCGGAGGTGGAGGTAGTAGATTTAAGTAGTCTATAAGGTTCGTTTCTTTTGTGAATAATTGATTGTTGATACAGTCAAACCTGTTTTTATGTGTTCGGTTTTTGTGCGTTATTTTTTTTAATTACATTTTTTAATTAATTTTTATTCGTTATATCATGCGCTCCATGCATTCCGTGCGTGTGTATTCGTGAACCAAAGCATCGTTCATAAAGCGAAGCAAAATTTGTTCGCAAATGGTGTTCGTAGACCAATTTGTGTGAACCGAGACGTTCGTGAGATCCGAAGGTATCACTGTATCTATTTTAATGATTTATTAAAATGGGTACCTAATAATTTATTATTAGTTTTTTACCGATCTCCTCTGACTTAGTCTTCAACACCGGGCTGCTGATATTCATGCCTCGCCTGCTAATTATAGAAAATCATTGATCTAATGCTTCTTCGACTACTGAATCCTTTCCATCACGCTTTCTTTTGGATATTTCTGGAATTTCTTTCTGTAATACCCACTTCTCATGCAGTTGATTTTCTTGTTGTAGAAAATATGCTATGGTAGATTTTGGTACATCAGTTATATCAGGAATCTACGATGTCTTGTATTAAATGGCTGGCGTTTAATTTTATCCAGCAACGTAATTTTATTTGAAAGTGTAAAATCATTTCTTGTCATCTTGGCAAAGATTTAAAAATTTTAAATAAATGACACTGTAAATGATACTAAGTACAGTAACAATAGACTCTTAAGTATATGCACATTTGTCAGACTCACGACGATAGATAACTGATTCTCATCACGCTAGTGTTTGAATACAGTATTGGTGTATTATTTATCAACGATAATTTATTTATAATTTTACTAAAGAATGGATGATATTATTTATCAACAATGATATTTACTTGTAATTTTACTAAAGAATAGATGTTTATATTAGTGCAGTGATGATGTGTATGTAATAAGACGATAAGAAACAACCCGCTCCATTGTGTTAGTTTGTATTGTCTTGTAAAAAAATTTAACCCAGGGGTGGGCAACCTCCAGCCTGCGGGCCACATTATTTTATTATATCTATACAACCTATGTATACTTACATATCTGTACTTCTCTTTTTTAAATAAATACTATTATTATCAATTGTTTTTGTTTTGGCTCGTGGCTCACCATAAATTTTTCTATATGGCTCCCTACAAAAAAAAATTTGCCCACCCCTAGTTTAACTTGAAAAATTTGCGGTACAATAAAATGTTATAATTTTTATATAAGGAATTTTTTAAGAAAGCAACATACATAAGAACAACCAATAAAATATTGTTATAATTTTTATATAAGGATTTTTTAAGAAAGCACACAACAAGTATTAGTGTATGCAGTGTTGCCATACTTTCGAAAAATCCCTAAAATATACCAAAAATTGAAAATTATGTTGCCATATTTTCGAAAAATCTCTAAAATATATCAAAAATTGAAAAAAAAAATTCCTAAAATATATCAAAAATTGAAAATTCCTTTTCTGCTACTTAAAAATCCCTAAAATACATCAAAAATTGAAAATTCCTTTTCTGCTACTGAAAAATCCCTAAAACATATCAAAAATTGAAAATTCCTTTTCTGCTACTGTCCCAATAGTTAAAAGTTGTCCCAATTAAGCATTTAAATTATGTATTAGGTTATTAGTTATTGAAAATTCCTTTTCTGCTACTGTCCCAATTAAGCGAAAAGTTGTCTTAATATTAGTTTATTAGTTTGGGACAAATCTCAAAGAATGGAAACCAATTATGCAGCTGCAATTAAGTGGAATCCACTGTATATGAAGTTTTACAGATAGTAAATTAACATATTTGCACTTGTAATCTCTAAATACAGTTGATGTTTATGCTCTATATCTGAAAAAATAAAATAAAATTATGAAAGATATTTTATATAATGTTGAATTTACACAAGTTGGGAAGAGGCTGTATATAGATAATTTGAAAGTTTTGCAATAATGTAAATTCTTTATGATATATCTGAAAATGATTCATAGCATACATAAGAAAACCATTTTAACTGATAAAATCTTTTTGCTTGAAAATGAAATGTGATACATACCTTGGATTTAAACTTTTGCTATTTAGATACATACAGATAATCCTCAAGTTACAACCACTTGTATTTATGACAGTCATGTAATAAGTATATTCTGTGATTGATTGATGTAATTGATATTGGCTCAAGTCCCTGGACATTGGCCTGATATATAGAAAGTATACTTTTTGTTTCTGATTCTTGTATTTTTGTGTTTGTTAAGTTTATTAAGTGGAGTATAATAATAAATATTGGTAGTGGGAAGTTTATAAATGTTGGGCATTTCTGACTTCCATCTGATTTGATTTACACAACAGCAAGGTTTAAACTGAACCCTATCATAAGTTGAGGACTATCTGTTTTATTATTTTTCAACATGATATTATTAGAACTGACAGATGGTGTTATGAATAATGAGTATTTTCTGCATAAGCAAGTAATGGCAACATAAATGTATATTAATTATTTCATACATATGAAAATTGGTTATTTCATTCTAATTGATTTTTGAATTGATAAGTTAATAGAAATTTTAAATATCTTAAAAGTTAGAAATGTATTTAAAAATCAACCCATAAAGAATGCTAACCACTTTAATGGGATTGAGTATCAAAATAAATTAAAAGATTTCAAAATTTGTTGTTAATTTTACAAAATTATTAAAATTATTTTTATTGTAATTTACAATAAAAATTTAACTTGTATTTGTAAAATTTCATTTATATTGAAAATATTTTATCAATATGTTTACCATTTTCCATTTATTTATACAGTATGAAAAATACAAATAATTTGTATATATGATATGTGTATATATATATATATATATACACAGCGTGTATAGCACCCATACTCACTCTTCTTTTTCTTCTTAGCACCCATACCACTCTTTTTTTTTTTTTTTTTTTTTTTTTTGTTGACAAAGAGTGTAATATATAAAGTATATCTCAGACCCATACCACCCTTTTTTCTTGGAAATGTGATGAGATAGGAAGTAGAAAGAAAAATCTTGATTACTTAAGTCTATCCAGAGAATTGAATAGTCATGTTAAAAGTTTTGTGAAGTTGACCCCTAGTACTTCCAGAAGTAGAGGTACTAGGGATCAACTTTGAAAATCAAATGGAAACATATGTCAACTTTGATATGATTAGATAGAACTCTCAAAAACAAACAACTTTTGCTTTAGAAGATTTTAACATAATATATGGTTTGTGAGATATCACGAAAAAGATGCTACTACATCAGTGTTACACTGATTGAACTATTCAAAAAATAAGAAGAATCCATGAGAAAATGACTAGCAGATACATAAAGGAATGAAACAAGTTTGGAATCCTTTTTAGTTTCTGATATGACATAAATTTTGCATATTCACCCAATTGGTGTTACATGTAGTAGCATCTTATTTTTTTTGTGATTTCTTGCAAACAATACCTAATGTTAAAAACTTCTCAAGGAAAAGTTGTTTGTTTTTGACTGTTCTATCCAATCATACCCAAATTGACTTAAGTTTCCATTTGAATTTTCAAAGTTGACTCCTAGCACTCCTACTTCCAGATGGCCTACAAAATTTTTAACTTGGCCACTCAGTTCTCTGGGATAGTATTTGGTAATCAAGATTTTTCTCCTTACTTCCTATCTCATCACATTTCCAAGAAAAAAGGGTGGTATGGGTCTGAGATATACTTTATATATTACACTCTTTGTCAACACAAGTATTAAAGTATATTTGTTAGTAGTACTTATTATCTTGTACAGTACTGATATGCAAAGCCCAAAAGGCTTTGCATATCAGTAAATTATGCTTATAACCTTTTGTACTCACTGGACATAAACCCCCTGTAACTTTGACTTGATTCAAAGCAGAATGAACCATTTTGAGGCATAATTTTCAGACTATTCCTGATATTTTTTGTGCCATTCTTAGTTTAAGACAAGTGTTTACAAACCCACTAAGGCTTTAATAAAGCCTTAATGGGTTTGTAAACACTTGTGTTATTTTTATTTTAATACTTGAATCACAAGTTTTTATTATATATTCTCTATCATTGATTCTCAATCAGTTTTTCCAATTATAGATCACTTTTATTTCTTTAATGATTTATCTAGGTATTTCTTTATTTAAATGTAGAACATATAAATAAAAAATAATATAAGTAGTAATGAAAAAATCAAATTTATGTACTTACCATTTACAAAATAATATGAGGATTGGAAGTTTAATAGTGACAACACATCTATAGAATACCAGTGAAATAATATTTATACTTCTGATGCCACAGAGATGTTTGATCCTTATTCTATTTATGGATAGAATGGGATTGTTCTTAATAGGATGACACGTGTGCACAGTAATGAAAAGAAATAACCTATTGCAACTAATTGTTATACTAATGATTAGAAATGATCTTGTCCGAATTAGACAGCATTGCTAGATAAAAATTGAAATTGCCAGAGGGTATCATGAAAGACTTGTAGAGGCTTATGAATTATCTGCATTATTATATAAAATGATTGAAAGGTGGGCTAAAGCTTCCATTAGAGATGACAAAATGTGATAGATATCTGAATGCAACTTGAGAACAGTTGAGTAATTTCTGTACTATTACAAATTGATCAATGGTGGACAAATCATGATTTAGCCTGCGAGTCAGGATTATTGCATATGACTGTCTTGTGTATCCTAAAGGAATGCCAGGGAATCTCATTTGTTCTAAACAGTTACATTAAAATTTAAATATTTTTATCTAAATACATTGTTTTTACTTAATTTATGTAACTGTTTAATGTTGAGAAAAATTGTTCTACATGTTTTGATGATATTACGAGATTGCATGCATCTGGAACAGTACAATCACAAATGTATATACCTTTTTATGCCATATTATAACACTGGATGAGACAGGGGCTCAATCATATGAGAAATGAAATTCCAGGCAAATGAGTAGCAACATAATGAGTCACCACACAGAGCAAAAATGCTGCAGAATTCCAGCAGTATGAAGGCTATGGTCATCCTCATTTATGATTGTGATAGTGTTATCCTGACACATGATATGACATTCCATCACATGAAACCATTAATGCATGGTACATACACATTTTTTGAAACATTTGTAACCAGCTTTGGCAAAGAAATGGCAACAATTTCTCCAGAATCTGCCCATCATTTTGCAAGATAATGCTTGAGCCATTGTTGTAGCAGTTGTGCCACAGCTATTCATTTGATGGAATTAAGAAATGCATTATAATTTTTTGTACTCACTGGACATAAACCCCCTGTAACTTTGACTTGATTTCAAAGCAGAATGAACCATTTTGAGGCATAATTTCAGACTATTCCTGATATTTTTTGTGCCATTCTTAGTTTAGTTGATAGTTCATATAGAGTGGTATATCCATTCTATATGAACTATCAACTAAACAGAGCTTTCCAATGGCATTCTGCAACTTCCACATTGCTGGCAATGAACTTTACATAATGCTGTGACTACAACAAAGGACTGTGAAAATTTGAAACTGCTATGTGTTTTTGTTCCACAGTAATTATATTATTGCTACTATTAAATTTCAAATCATCATATTTATTATTGTCACTTACTATATACAGATAACAAGTCTATGAACTACCAATATAAAGATTATAGCTTGATAAATGCTATAACTTCCAATATTACTAGCATTATGGCAGGAAAATAAAATATATACAAAAATCGCAAAAAATTAAGAATTAATCAAAAGGAAGAAGTGCTTTTGATTTATTTTAAAATCATCTTCAGCTTCCATTAACAGAATAATAAACTGAATTCTAAAGAATGTACATAAAAGTTTAAAATTGGTTACTATGGTAACATATTAATTACAAAAGTATATTAATCAGCAATAAGAATAAATACATAAATAAATTTATAAAATAAGCCCCCTAGCCAGAGTCCTAACAGAACTGATTGTTAGATATAAAGAAGAAATTATTCTACCACCTTTGATGAATCGTATTGTACTTTATAAAAGATATATTGATGATATTCTAATTATAACAGAAAAACATAATCAAGTTTTAGATCTAGATGAGAAATTATCAGATACAGCATGAGAGCTAAAGTTGGTTAAACAAAAAGAAAACGAAGAAGAAATTCAATATCTCGACATACAAATCAAGATTATAAAAGGTGAATATAACTTAAGCATTTACAGAAAGGACACATATGTACCACTTTTCATTAAAGCTGAAGCCGAGGACCCATGGTCATATAAAATGGCTGCTTTCAGAGCCTTGCTCCGAAGAATTAGAATCCATTGCACAACAACAGCAAGTGTTAATGAGGAACTCGAACGGATTAAAGAACAAGCACTACATCATGTGTATGCCGAGAATATCATTACCCGTTTATGGGATAAAATATCTAGAGGGACAACTATAAGAACAAACAATGAAATAGAAACAAACAATAAATCGTTCTACAATGTTGATATGAATCCCATTACTCTTAAGTATATAAAGAAATTAGAGAAAATCACAGGATACAAATGTGTTTTTTAATAGAAGGAACACCCTATTCAATATTTTAAGGAATAATAAAGTCAGGATTGATCCCTCCTCCCTCCCAGGCATATTCCATTCCATCTCTGGATAAAGATTTTAATCAAGATCTTAAATACATAGGATATACTGCAAGATCACTTAAGAAAAGAATTCAGGAGCATAAACGTGATATCCAAAATAATGCAACCTCAACAGCCTTAGCCCAGAAAGCCATGAGTAGCGACTTAGCAATAGAATGGAACAAGGCGAAACTATTAATTAAAGAAGAAGATCCTAAAAAAGGTAGGGTTGCTGAAACTCTAACAATATTTGATAAAAGGGATGCTAAACCTAGACCGATTAATAAAGTCAATCCTGCTATTATTAATAACGCTTGGAAGTGGTGCAGTAAACAAAAATAATACCTTTCATATGAGTCACTCTCGTTAATTATTTGATTATTAATTTAATGAATATCTGTATTTATATTATTTGTGTAAAATTAATTTCACACATATGTTTATAAATTTATTTATGTATTTATTCTTTAATCTGATTAATATACTTTTGTAATTAATATGTTACCATAGTAACCAATTTTAAAATATTGTGCGTTCTTTAGAATTCAGTTTATTATTCTGTTAATGGAAGCTAATGATGATTTTAAAATAAATCAAAAGCGCTTCTTCCTTTTGATTAATTCTTAATTTATTTATGTTTTTGTGTATATATTTTATTTTCCTGCCATAGTGCTAGTAATATTTGAAGTATTAGATTTAGATAACAATAATGCTCACAGTCTATATATAAATAAAGTTTACCATCTACTAGAGAACTGCCTGGAATCTAAACGTTAAGGTTCAATATTTTCAACAGCACTAACCAGCAGTCAAGAAATAACAAGTTTTATTAGTTTAACATAGTAAACATAAGAACGTTTTCGGTATATTTCTTTATAGTTAATTTTGATAAATGCTATTTTACATAAAGTACAATATTATAATTATATTTTAATTTATGATATCATTAATCTAAAAAATGCTTATAAATCAAATTCTCATAAATTGGAGACAAAATTATTATTAATTTAAAGGAAAAATATAATAATGTACACAAGTAAAATAGTAAAATTTTCAGCTCACTTTGGCAGGATGTAAACGCCTGCCAAACTACCAGGTTAAATCATAGGCTTGGAGATTTTACCAATAGGCTTGGTCAATAGGCTTGGAGATTTTTACCACGACAATGCTATTAATCACTTCCGAAAAATCCTGATTCCTTCAGGATTTTTCGGAAGTGATTAGGAAGGAGAGAAAAGCAAATCGATATTAGGCAAATTCTTTATTGGAAAATAAACATAATAGATGAAAATGCAAGAAAATGTATGTATATAGTATTGTTATTACATATAAATAAACATAAATAAAAAAATTATATAATTTTTTACTATGTTTTTTTGTGTCTCCGGAACGAATTAATCGAATTCCCATAAAATCCTATGGTAAATCGATGATCGGTTAACGAACAATTCGGGTAACGAACATTTTCTTGGAACGGATTATGTTCCTTAACCGATCACCCACTGTACTTAGAACAATAAAGCAATGTTCACTATCAGCTGCACCAAGAATATACTGTATTCTAAGAAACATCTCAATTCCTTCAGCTCTATTATCTTGTAACTCATTTATTTCAGCGAACACTGTTATCAAATATTTTTCACAACATTAGGTTATTTTTTTATTATAAAGAATGAATAATATATATACTCACAATTATTTCTCTACAATAATCATAAGTAAAACGTATATAAAGAAAGAATAAGGAACGTTGAATTAATATTTCCACTATAAATAATTATTTATCCCTTCTATCATCCCTTATATATATATATAAATGAGTAAGAGATATATTATTTTTCTGATGAAAAAATGATATGAACTGATACAGTAAGACCTCTTTAAGGCTGCTCCGTTTAATGCTGTTTTGATATAACACGGTTCTTTTTAATTGTATATTTCTTATTGATTCACTTTGGCCCAGTTTGAAAAACTGGGCCAAAATGAATCAATTATGTGATTATAACATACACATAAATCCGAAATCGCATGAATTTGTTGTTTTGATATTCCTATGTCATTTCACAGTGCGTTTGATACCAGTGCACTGCAATACATATGAAAGTCTGCTGTGGAACTTGCAACAGATTTTCTTAAAACAAGTTTACCCACTATTATGGAAATTATGGATCAGTTTATACAAAATGATCCAAATTAACTATTACGGAAATTATGGATCAGTTTATACAAAATGATCCAAATTAATAGAAGTTCAAAGGCAAGATGAAGTGTCATGGGTTACAATGTCTAGTTATTGACAGAAGGAAGGCAAGATGAAGTGTTATGGATGCGATGTCTCGCTATTGAAAATTGCTTGCTGAATGACAGAGGAAAAGGCAAATGACATTAGATGACTTCTAATGAAAAAACAAAAAGTGTCAAATGAGGAAGAACCTTCTTCATCACAAATATAAATTATTTACTCGAATACTTTTGATTTTCATGAACAATTTGTGATTATAAATCAATATTAGCAATAAAAAATGTGTTTAATTAATGTAATATAATAGTAATAATACATGTTACATACCATTTTTATTTTATTTTGTATATTTTTTTTATTCACTGTCCTGTTTCATCCTATCCCCATTATTTACATGTTAAGACGACCTTGTTTAATGCTGTTTCATTTAGCATTCGCTTTCTTTGGAATGTATTCCCCATGTTAAATGGGGTCTTACTGTAATTTCATTTATATTAAAAACAATAGTAATGTAAATTTTTTCTAGAAAAAATTTATAACTTTAGAAACTACAACCATTGGTAATGGTAATCTAATGGTAATCTAATGGTAATTGTTTGGAAAATTTATTCAATTTATAATTATCTGTTAATTCATACTATTTTTTTCAGAAAAAATTTTTATTGAGATTGTATTTTACTAGCAGGCTGCTGTTCAAAGTTAAAATATATAATAGCTTAATTTGTTCATATGAAACACTCTAAATTTATTTTTGAAAGTGATTATATGAATAAATATATTGATTTTGTTTCTTCATGAACAATAACAATTAGATTAATCATTATTTTATTATTTATAGTTAATTATTAAATTTGACTTTTATAGAAAGAGATATGGTGTTAATCTACCTCCAAATGAAGAGCAAGAAATTCCTCACAAATTACAAGAACTAATCAGACTAAAGAATCTTGTAAAAGAAAACAAACTAAAAAGAAGGAGGAAAAAAAAAAGCATGATTGCATAATAGGTTAGAAAATATTTCAGTGTATTAGATTTAAAACTTGCTCAAATTAATGAGATTTGATTTAATATTTAAGATTTATATTCATAAATCAAAATTAAATTGAAGGATTTTATTTGCTATAAACAAATCTTATTGGGTTTTAATTTTTTAAGAAAAATAATTGAGATTCTAAATAAATTTTGAAAAATACTTATAAATAGTACATTTTAAAAATCATTATATTAAAATTATGTATATTAGAAATCTCTCTTCAAATCTTTTACAATAAATTTGTTATTCATTCAGCTTTGACTCCTTGAAGTTATATTCTTGTAAAAATAACATACTGCAAAACCTCTCAAAAAAACAACTTTATTTAATAAGATTTTGTCAGATATTAGACAAAGTAATGTAAAATATTAATACAGTTAAAACTTATTATAAGATATTCAATGGTAAATCAAGATGATCTAATCGTAATCTATGAAATGAATCAAAATTGGAATATAAACATGCATTTGCTTGCAAGTTTAGAAAATACTCTTGATAGTTAATGACAGAGAATAAATTTATCAAAATTGTTGACATTATTATTTTTATTCCTTATTTATATATACTGCAAAGTCACGAATTTTAACAATACCAGTAATAATAATTATAACCTAAACCTAACAGTTCTAATGACTCTGCAAATCCAGAGTTCAGCCTGAGCTCAGGTCTTTCATTATGTTCTAAACTAAATATAATTAAATTAAAACAACCTAGTAACAGTTAACATTTAACTGGCAAAAACAAATAACCGAAAATTTACAACTAGAAGTAATGAATAAGTGTTAGATCAAAAACAACAAAGGATATTAGAAACTTATACTAATAATTTTAATAAATTCTCAAAACAAGTTAAATAACAAAAAATATAAATTTATTAACTCACAACACTTACAAAAGTGTTTTATTAAAGCTTTATTAAAACACTAATAAAGCAACAATCGATTAATCAACAAAACTTATTTAATCCTACTCAGATATCCAAAATTCAATTATTCACAAGAAATAAACCTTAAATACCACTTAATTCTACTACCTCCACTACCGTTACAAACTTCAAGTAATCGTAGACCTTATAAGAAATTTAATTGTCACTTAGCCAACCCTACGTCAGTACAACACCTTGCTGTTTTGTTGGATACATAGGCTTTTATACTGAGTGACGCACAGTCCCGAACTTGGCTCATTTGCATATGTTCGTGTAACAATATCAAATTATTTAGCTTACAGAGTAATCAATTCATGTCATCCTCTTTACAATTTAATTATATACCAAACAAAACATCGATAAGAGATCATTCGATCAGTAGTAAAATTATGTAGATTAGATGACGTCACTAACTGAGAAAGCTCGTTTGGAAGACGGCTGTCCATTCCATAAACACGTGACTGCTAAATACTATGACGGAGACGTGGAAGTAAGTTAACTCTTAAACAAAAATATAATATATTAAATAATATTGAATATAATGATAAATAATAAAAAGAGCATAATAAAATAATAGACAAAATAGGTCAGAGTTAACCTCTTCACAATACTAGGGGCATTCAACCCATCGATTGTGATCAACCAATTGATTGCAGAGGGATTTTTGGTTGATCTCTTGTTTATTCATCCCAAGTTGATTCCTCCTTACAAATTTAATTAAAACTGTAAACGTAATAATTTATATATCATTATTTTGAATTATTTTTTAATTCTTTTTAAGTGTATTGCTATGTTTATTTTTTGTTAAAATTGTGAAATCACTAATTTTCTTATTTGGAAATATATACCTGTACATAAAAAGTTTCCAATATTAACTAATATTGCGCAAAAAATTTTGTCGTGTTTCAGATCGACATACTTGTCAGAATCAAATATGAATGTCAAAAAAAGTCAAGAAACCAAATTACAAATGATCATTTGGATGATTGTCTGTGATTGGCCATTTCTTTGTATCAGCCTGACAATGAAAATATTGCAAGCTCCATACAATGCCAATTTTCACATTAACTTTTTTTTTAATCAACCAGCATTTCCTGTAATCATTCTGTAATCAATCTGTTGTTTTTTCCAACTTTGATTTTCTAAAATAGAGAAATATTTTATTCCAAAATATTTGTTTTATTTGTTGAATTAAAATAATTAAAAGTGATAAATTTTTTAATATACAAATAAAGTTTTTAGAGCTGGGAGAGTGGTCCTCTGAAGTGAGTGAGTGCATTTAATTGCATAGTTGTATGTAATCTTATATCAAGTTGAGGGAGAATGTGAATGTGAATGTGATCTTTATAAGAGAGTAGATTGCCAAATAACTTAGTATAGAAAAGTAGCTTGCATAGTAAAAAACGTTAAACATCCCTGATATATACAATAAAACCCCAATACTATGAAATTCAAGGATCAGATTTTCCCATAGTTTGTTGTTAGGAGCAGTGGTGGCTCATGGCTTGAAATTGTGGGGGTGCTGCAACTTTTGAAATGCACACATGTGCATGCGCGCGCGCGCGCACGCACACACACCTACACCTATACACCTACATCTACACACACCTACACACACACACACCTACACACACCTACACACACAACACACACACACACACACACACACACACACACACACACACACACACACACACACACACACACACACACACACACACACACACAGTAAATAAAGTATACATGTGTTTGGATAAAATATCAAAATTATGGTAAAAATTTAAAAGAATTAAACATGAAAAAATATTGTTTATTGTTGATAAAATTATAAGTAGTTTAGTATAATTCAAAATATAATGCCCAAATATTTAAGGAGACAGAGTAAACACAATAAGCACTAGGAACACACTACTACTGGTACAATCTGCATATAACCAACTGTGAAACTGCTTGATGGACAGTACCACATTACACTAATAGCTTGTATCTCACAAAATGATGTGCATCTGCTTGTGTGTTAGAAGGACATTAACACAGTAACAGCACTGCTTGTGCAGTGCTGTTACTGTCCTTCTAAGTGCTACAAGATGGATTTTTATTATTTTTTATACAAAATAAGAGAATTGTATAGGACTGTTGATGATAAAATTAAATATTCAAGCAAGTATAAATAAATTAATAAATATATTTATATATCAAGAAAAATTTGGAGTGCTGCAGTTCTGAAATGCCAATGCACGAGCTGCCTGTGGTTAGGTGGTACATTATATGGTAGTTCCAAACTTTTTAAATTTTCTGACAAATATTGTGAGAGGACTGTGGGGGGGCATTATTTAAAGATGTCAGGATGATTGCGTAATTTGTGTGTTCGGCATGTGGGTTTATGATGCAGAGGTCCAGGACTCGTTATTGACTCAGGTATATAATTATAACAAAAACATTTATTCAAGCATAATATAAAATAAAGCAAATAACAATAGTAAATGATTGAAGCGATTATATATTCTTAAGCTTAAATGTTACAATTCTAGAGAGAGAGAGAGAGTTCTGCAGAGATTTTCCTTCTCCACATACCTGAGAGAGACTTTTGACCTTAATCCATTTTTAAGTACTCCATTTTTCAAACACTTGATGTCCAAAAGTTCAATCCATTTTTCAAACACTAAATGTCCAAAAGTTCACAAGTTCCTTCAACAGTTCACAAACACAACTGTTTGTCTTTGTCAGCCACTGTTGCTGTTACCTTGTTTTTTATAGCTACTTTATATTTCCACTTATTTTCTATTATAAAAGAAAATGTAAGAAAATAGGGTTTTTATTCTGTTTCTCTGCCTTAGTCTTTATTTTTTAAATTAAATAATAATGTTTTTGTTTGTGACATAATAGTAAAACAATGTTATATGAGGATTTATTGTATTCTGATGATTATAATGATGATACTGTATTTGTATTATTATGAAAAAATGTGTCTGATGCATTAATTTATAAAATTATGAATAATTAATACAATTAATTGAAATATCATTGGGAAAATGATAAAAACAAAAAAATTTCAAATTTTTTCAGAAATATTTCTGCTTTTTGTAGGTGAATGTGGAATTTTAAATTCACAAATTTTACTCAAGAATTTTTAGAAAGAAATCCTATACAGTAGCAAGGATATTTGTCATTATGATACCTGATTCACTCTGTGCCTTTTGGCTGATGCATTTGTTTATGTATGTAATAGTGTTTGATGTAGGATCGTTGGACAAAACTGAACAGGCTTTAGGTCTAAATGTGGTATGTGGCATGATGCAAGTAAGGATAGATAATGAAGCTTATTGACTACAGCTACACAGAGCCTACAGTTTAAATAACCAATAACTTCATTTAATGGAGAGATTTTTTTAAACATAGACAAAAGCAACACTACAATCAGCTTGAAGAGGATAAATACCTTATATAATACAAAATGAAATCTTTTTTCACCATGTAAATAATGATGGATATAAATTTTTCTTCTGTTTGAAGGTTCACATAAAGAGAGGAGTACAAAAGGTTTCTTTGTTCTAATCCAAGTTGATCACAGTGAAATTGTCCAAATGTTGCTTTTGTTGTTTGAATGTAGCCAGCAACTTCTGGAAATGTTTGGACCATCTCAAGGCCTTTATAGCAACTCTTGGATACATCTGGTCCATCTCAAAACTTTCAAGCGACTCTCCTATTTTTCCTCATTCTCACTTCATCCTGGATCATCTCTGTTCTTTTGACCTCACCTTTTCTGGGGAAGAGAGAGATGATCTTTCTTCATTTGTTTTACTTGAGAAGTGATTACATTTCTCCATTGTGCAAGACAGTGGACTTAGTTTGTTATACATATCACTTGATTCTCCTTTTTAAATGTCAATCTCCCCTTTGTTTTCTTTTTTTTCTATTTATTTCTGAATTAGAAAATTTAGATAAAGGAAAATATTCCAGCATTGACTCTAATATCTTATCCTCTACAATGTTATCTGTATTTATATGCAAGAATTTGTTATTATTCATGCAGTCGACTCTAGTCATATATTTTGCTATGCATATAAACATCAATGATTATTAGAAACTCAGACAAATATTAAATTATTATATTAAATGACACATATTATAAGCATAAATGATATATATTTATTAATCAGTCATAATTTTAACCATACAGAATAAGGTTCTAGACCAGGGTTGGCCAAACTTCATATCACTATGAGTCACATAGGAGAATTTTCAATACATGAGGACCACAATTTCTTTCTTTCTGGGTCAATGAGAGCCACATCAGTTTTTATAGGTAATCATAGCAATGGTATCAAAAGTTGTTTATTATATATTTCACATGCATTTATTTTGTATAGATGCATACTACTTTTTACAATAAATGAACAAATTACAAATATATTATTTTTTAAAATTAAATAAGTGTTTGATCCATATTAACAAAATTGACTTTCATGGTATGGAGCCACATTAAAGGTATCAAAGAGCCACATGTGGCTCAAGCGGTTTTACTAATTAGTAGGAAATTTCAACTACAGCATATTTTTTGCGCCAGCTCTTGGAAAAGAAGGGAAAACATAATATGTTATCCCTTTTAATATAAAAGACATAAGATAGGTTTAAAAATATAAATCACTAAATTTATTCATTTGAAGAATAAATAAGCCAAACAACAAA
The DNA here is from genome assembly GCA_000484575.1 of Olivierus martensii. NCBI lineage: Eukaryota > Metazoa > Arthropoda > Arachnida > Scorpiones > Buthidae > Olivierus > Olivierus martensii. The sequence goes on from AYEL01077405.1 coordinate 50,117, forward strand.
AATTCCGGTACAGAAACTTATTTAAATAGCTTTTGATTGTTAAAAGTATTTATTGAATTAGTAATGCTATAAAGAAAAAATTTAAATAAGATTTTTATGGCAATATTTAATAATTTTAATGTTTCATTGTTTTAAATTACATGGTGGGCTGACGTGCAGACGTGAGACTCACTGGGGGTAAAAGTAACACGGATTGTAAAGCTAGACAGGCCGCTTCTTGCTGGTTTCTGTCCTATATTTGATTTTTTGTACTTAATCTGTCGATAGTTTTGGCCTGATTGGTCGAACGAAATGTTTCGAATTTCAACCCAGATATCCACTCCAAATTCCACAACTCAAAACTTTATATAAAAAATTTCAATCCGTTCGTCAATCATAGTCCTCCATAGTCTGGATGACATTTCCATGAAGATAGGTTTAATTGCTACGTGAAAGTATTGCACTTCTACCTTGAAAGATCTGGTCTAATTTTGAGTCTCACGTCTGCAGATTTTTCAGAATGAATTTTGGCCCTACTCATTGAACTCTATTTTTCATCGTGACGGCCAATAGATACAATGGGCACAAATTTTGTTTGCTTCCCATTGTATATATTTTGAATAACCCAACTAGTAGTGTCTGAAGAAAATGGAAGGCGGCGTAAAATTGAGAATGAAGATCCTTTAATGAATGCAAGCAGACTGGGGTAGGGCTTGAAATGGTCCTCTTTTTAACAATCGGCAAATAATTGATATGTTGCATTAGAAAATATACATGATAGCAGCATTACATTGTGGTTAAGTAAATATATCTGTAATTTTTTTAACTTAAATAAGTATTGACTTTCATGGTATGGAGCCACATTAAAGGTATCAAAGAGCCACATGTGGCTCAAGCTACAATTTGGCCACTATGGTTCTAGACCAAAAGTTCTTAAATGGGGCCAGTAAATGATTTTAATCTGTCATAAGAAAATATTTTCATATATAAGTTAGAAGCAGAGCTTAAATAAATGCTTGATATAATTATGGTATTTTAAATTTCTTTAAATTATATTTATAAAAGTTTCTAGATTGTATTAATTTATTGTCTGTCCACGAAAGCCGTGCCTAGCTAAGGTAGATGAGTCCAAATGCAAAAGAAAGAGTTACAGTTGGTATATTGAAGGGTGGGAATATTGAATTAATATTATATTAAATTCTGTTAAATATACTATTTCCAATGTCAAAACTAATCATTTACCATTCGGCATTACAATAAACTTCCATTCTACTTCAGTTATCTTGCGTTTGAAAACATCCATGTGTGAAGCTGTCATCCCTATTCTGTCACTGGACTCATTCAGTTAGCGCATGCATACTTGCGTCGATGGTCGCGGTTAAGGTGGACAGACAGTAATAGCAATCATTGGAAAAATATTGCTAGTGTAGTGTGATTATTCTTCTATTGTACTAATCAAAATCAATATGTCTTTCTTATTTAATTAAAAAATTTTTTTAAATTTATATATTTTTACATATTGTGAAAAATTATAAATTTGTCACAGAAATGTCAATGCAATCATGAATAATAACTTATGGCTGCACAGATTGACCATTAAGGAAAATTTGTCTAATAGTTGAAATTGCTATATCACTGCCAAATTTAGGTTTTATGGTTGTAGTTGCCATTATCCATCAATATATTTAAAAATGTGAATAAATATTTCATATGTCTAAAATTAAAATACATATTTCTTTTTATAGTAAAAAATGATAAGGAAAAACTTCAAGAAGGAATGACAAATCCAGTAAAGTATATACCAGATAAAATGAGGCAGAGAGAAAATGAAACAGAAGAACATTTTATTTGGAGAATTAATCAATTAGCAAGACAGTCGTTTATAGAATCAGAAATAGATCGAAAGTATGGTGTTGATATTCTAAAATGCAATGATGGAAAATTAAAAAAAAAACAATTGTAAGCATTCATTTTATTCAGTAATTTTTTCAGAAATAATAATAAAAAAAATGTTTATATAAATTCACAAAATTAATTCTATAAAAATAATAATAATTAATAAATATCAATTTAGCATTCGAAAGATATAAAACTATGCAACCCAGAACAAATATTTGAAAGTGAAAATCAAACATTGGATATTAGATTTAATTTTTCAGATGGAAAGAGAGAACTTTTTTAATACTAATGTAATACAGTAAATTTAACATATTTATTTTAAACTTTATTTTTTGGCTCCAAAGATTTATAATCATCAAAATATCGCGTAAAATTTTAATTCAGTAGGGAGACTGGGGCTAAAAGTAACACGGATTGATGGTAACAAACGCCAGTACTCATTCCTAGTTTGTTCAAAAATCTTAAAATTTCACACGAAGATGCCTAATAACGGTTAAGATTACCATTTGACTACGTTTTCTCAGTTAGCTTTTTAATTTATTATTCATTTTTTCCATTACATTTTAACAAAAATACTTTCATGAATGTTTAAATATTACCAGAGCCTCTTCAGCAGCCAATTAATAACTATTAATTGAGCGTTTCCATTTCCCGGGACGTGGACCCAGAAGTTGGTTTTTGGGAAACACGTGTGTGTGTTGTGTAGTCGTGGTGTGTCGAGTGAAAATGCGTGATATATAAATGTGAGGATGCGACGATCGGATAATGTTCAAATATGAATATCTTCGTGTTACTGTTGTTATTTTTAAATGTTGTATGTGAATACCCTACATCACGTTCTCTTACTCCGTTCGTATACACGCATATTATCGTACATAACGTTATATTGGGAAAACGCGCTGGATGCGCTTGCAGATCGGGAAGCCAATTTCTACACGCCTGCATATCGGGAATCCATCTTATTCGTGCCTACAGCCCATGTAATCATCTTACTGTTTGCAATCCAGGAATCCATCTTCATTGATCTGCAGTCCAGTTCGCCATCTTCTTTGCATCTTTAATCCAGGAATTCAACTTCATCGCGCCAGATATTCAGGAACCATCTTCAATACGTCTGAAGGTCATGAATTCATTTTCTTAGTGTTTCCAGACCAGGAAGTTATCTTCTTTACTGCTAAATCAATATCGAAATTTATTTTTAATGCTTTCTCAGTCAAATAAGAGTCATTATTTCTTTATACAAAATCGTTAACAGTATATGCATTAGCTATAATTATTTTGAAAAATTGATTTTTCAAAATTCTTAAAACAGTTTAAAATTTTGAAAAGGTAATTTTTAAATCACTTAGCATAATACAATTAGAGGTGCGAATTGAGATTTTCAGATCTTTAGATTATTCTATTCTCGTCATTGAATTCATTGGAAGCGATAACATATTCCAAATGATTAATTAATATTTATGTATAAATGAATTAAAAATCAATTATATGGAATAATTCACATAATGATAAAACGTTTTCATATTTAATGTCTTTCCTTTCTGAAGAAATTTGATTTAAATTAAATCTTCTAATTTTCCCTGTCAATGATTGATGTTTTTAGTTCAAGTTCCACTAGTATAGAAACAATTTCAGTTTGTATTTTCATTCTGTAAGAAATGACATCGATTATCGCCATTCACTTACAAAACAACGCAATATCTTTGCTGATTCTAGAAAATATTACAGTATATATCAATTCAAACTAGAATCTTGAACTTAATAAATTGTTATTAACCTTCAATGTAAAATTATTTAAACATAATTCTAAGCTCGCTTAATCGGAAATGAATTATCATTTTATAACATTACAGGAGATAATATTGTTAGAGATAACAATGTTTAAATGCTATTGTTACGATCATAAATTACTAAACAAATTAGTGAATACTGAACTTCCTAGTAATTTTGAGTAGTACAAATTTTATTTGAGATACAAAAATTTCTAAATAATATAAAAAAGTATAGTATTCTGAATAAAATCTAACTTGAATTATAAAAAATTCCAAACAAATAGAAAATAAAATTCTCCGATTATTTTCTCGAAGAAATTAAAATTGTGTATAATTTGGACAATGAAGAGTTCTTTACCTTTAAATTTGAGAATTTTATAAATATGCTATTTATCAGAAATGTGTAAAAATATAATTTAAAAAAAAAAATTGAAAGAAAACTTAAACGAATTAATAAAATCTTGCATAACAATTATTTTTAAAGAAAATTTTCTGATATTTTAGTTAATTAATTAAATATCGTGTCTCGAAATTAATTTAGTTAATATAAAAGCTATACGTATGCTAATTTGTTTGTAATGTTTTAATTATACAAGTTTATGTTCAAATGTATCTTTTGATTAATTTTTATAATTATAGATCGCGGCCAAGTTATAATATTATTATTATTATATGATGTATGTTTTTACAATATATATATCTCGAATAAAAGTTATCTTAACAACAAAAATTATTCACAAACGATAATATTCATTATGTGCTTATTAATTAATAAAAAATCGCTATAAAATAATAAAAACGATTTTTTCTTTATAACTCTTTTTGTTGTGTATAATAAAAGATTGACAGAATATTTTGATATTATATTTTTCTCTATGATATTCTTAATTGTGTCTACATACATTTTTTTAGCTTTGGCATTTTTATTTTATACGGCTACTCTAAATGAGAGTGAGGTGGGTCCTGTTTTCAGCAGTACTAGTATAGTTTGCAATAGTTAATCTTGAATTATTTATGTAATTGATTAATAATTAACCAACCATTCCCAAAAATTATTTACTTAAGATTGATTTTCCAAGGTGCATATAGAATTTATATAAACTTACTTTTATAAAATATAAAATAACATATTATTAACAAAATTTCAATACTATAGAAGAATCTCGCTACTCCAACATGAAATTTCTGTCAACAATTAACAAAATAGCTGTGGTACAATAATGAAGTCGGGTGATTATTATTAAACTGAGTGGTATTCAAACTAATTCAAATAAATATCAACGATGAAATTTCTTATAAATTTCGGTACAAGTAATGATCGTAATATTATTTTGAATAGCATTTAGAAATGTTGATATCGTCCCTAAATTGGCATTAGAATCAGTTTTGTTAAACAGAATGGACAATAAATATATATTCTGTAAAATATATGTTGTTAAGAATAATGTTGTTACGATTTTTCTATAAAATTTAATCGCTGTCATATAATTTATTGATTTTATTGTCATTAGAGTTGAAATAATTCAGGAGAGTGCTATGGTGGACGTTGAATTAGCATGTCGAGCTGATGGTCGATTAATTTTTGTTCAAATGACAACTAACTGTTATTATTACTTCAGAATAAAGTATTGTCAAAATGTGAATTACAATGAAAACTAATGACACTCACTCAAAATAATATTATATATTATAGAATACTGTTACTACATATAGGTATTGGTACAACATATAAATATACCAATCAATTTATATAAAATATCAAAATATCAAACCATATCTCATATTTTTTATAAAATTGGTAATTTGGTAAATTGGTAATTTTGCATTATACCAATCAATTTATATAAAATATCAAAATATCAAACCATATCTCATATTTTTTTATAAATAAATAATTTTAATGATTGCACTAGGCGATTTCAGGGAAAAATACAAATTTTGAAATAACTTTTGAACCATTAACAGTTGCATAACCGCATATATGGTCATTTTGTTTGAAAATGATCTCGCCATCACTTCACTTCGTTTAATCGTCCACTTCTGGGACACCCTGTATATATAAATTATTCCCGATTAACTAGGATAATCGGGAAATGTATTACCTCGGATAATCGAATCCCAGGATAATCCGGAAATTACTCAAAATAATCTGAAATATGGACCGCATGCATTTGATATTAAAAAATAAAATAAATTACATTCAAATGTTCTATTATTTATTGAAGAAAGACAAAAGAAATTTGCTTATTTGCAGCAAGAAATTATTTGCAATATTTGTAATTTTAATTCGATTTTAACTTTTTATCATCAATTATTAAATATATAATAAAGAAATTAATCTAGGGTGTTTAAAAATCTTTCAGATAACGCATCTATGATAAAACTTCGATACTGTAATTAAACACTTCCGAATTACGGTTTAATCTGCAACCCAGAGAATCCAACCCCAGATTAGCGAGAATCTACTATGCTTACTTATCTTTCTCAATGTTATATTTTAATAATTTTCAAACTCTATCCTATCCTATTACAAAATGGCGACACCAATATTCTTGGAACTGTTTATAGATTATGAACGATACTGTATAATTATTCGCAAATCATTTCTTTTGTAAAAAATTATCATAACTTCAATTGCAGGGATAAAAGTCTTATCTATATTTTCATAAAATAATTTTTTTACTGTATTTTAAAACTGACTTTGGTTTTGATGGAGATCTCTTCTAAGTGCGGGTGCATGGCAACATATCGCACACTGTTCCTAATCGAAATGAAATTTAGCATGATGGATATCAAGAAAAAATTTCGTCTACATTTGAGTATTTATTCTAGTAAATGTAGAATAAATCAGAAATTTGTTTAACAATTTTCGATAAAGATATCTCCCGTAGGGAGCTCTGAAATGGCCACCATCATATTTAAATTCCTTTGTATAGATTCGTCCAGAATAAAATTTTTTTAAAAATATTTTTGATAAATTCATACGATTAAATTTTATTTTAAAATTTAATATAATATATATATTAAACATGATAATTTAGAGAATATAAAAAATATTATTCAATATTATAAAAATTAAATTTTGATTATGTATTTGCAATAAATCACTATACATTATCAATTATGTCAGAGTTCTACTTCAATGAATATAATTCTACAATGAAATGTTTATAAAAAAAATGTATCCTTGAAAAATTCATTTAGAAAACACGTATTGATTTGCTAAAATTCATATCGGAAGATACAATAACTGTAAGCAATATGGATAATTACATAAATGGAGTAAAATATTTTGAATATTTATTACACGGAAATTTTTCCATAAACTTGAAAGCTATAAAATTGATAAACTGGATAGATGACTAATAGAAATCTATGATTTTATATTATACTAATAATATAAAATCTAATAATTATGACACAGTTATTAATACAAAATTTTCTCGTCGAGAAATCGAATAGAGAATTGGAATTTTTAAGTCTGACACTCCTTTCTATTTTACATTATTTTCCGGTGGAGTAAACAGATGTAATTTTGAAATAACTTAGATGTTATTTAAAAATTAAATTTTATTTAAAAAATATTCTCTTAATTTTCCAGGAAAGAAAGAACAAGAATTGAGTTAAAAAGAAAGATATTGAATTGTCATTCTCCAATGCAAATGAGCAAGAGATACGGTTGAAGATAAGAAGAATGTGAGAGAGTTGACAGTAAATTCGTGGAATATGAGCGAAGAAAAAGTAGTAGAAGAACAGCTAAGTGAATCTACCTGTACCTCTAGCGAAAGAGGTTGGAATAAGTGTTTTTTTTTTAATTTCTCTATCAGAATCGTTTTGAGATGAATCTTTAAGCGTGGATCTAAAATTGTTAGGCAAATAAGTTTAGAAACATTTAATGAACGAAAAAAACGGATGAGAGACAGAAGAGAGAATCTCATACGACATCATTTGGGATAATCCTCGATTTGTTGCTTTAGACTATTCTTTAATTTTGTGCAAGTCAAATATGAAACGGAAGATCGATTTTTTAATCTTCTCTTTTAAATCCAGAGGATATTCTTGAGTATTTTTTTTTTCTTTTTTTCTGTAAAGGAAAACAATTTTTTTCATTTTTTTAAAGAATTTTAAAGGAAAGTTTTTTTTTTCCTTTTAAATTTTTTTTAGTTTTAAAGAATTGCGTGAAAAAAAACGAATAAATTTTTAAAGATTATGCAGAATTGTCATATTCAAAAAGACTAATCTTATCAGTTATTGAAGGGTATTATGATACTTTTTGATATTTTATCAACATATCGGTTGATATGGAGTGAAAATTTTTGGATGCAAACTTTACTTTATAAAACTTTTTATTATTTTTATTATTTATTTATTTTTGAGGTCGGAGCCGTTCTGGATCACGAACTTCATCGAGAATAAAACTTTTTATTATTTATTTATTTTTGAGGTCGGAGCCGTTCTGGATCACGAACTTCATCGAGAAAAGAAACCCTGTCCGAAGAAAGTACTGGAAAGCCAAAAAGGAGAGAACCTCGATCCCGGTCTACAGGCGCTCGTCCTTTATGGACAGCATCGCCACGACAGCATCACCTATCTAAAGCGCAACTTATCTATAATCCAGAACTAGAAAAAGGAAACCGATTCGCCAGAATTTCTAAAGAAGAATCAGGTAATATTTTTTGTCAGAAATTGATTTATTAAAACCGTAAGCAGCCAAACCTTTCTTTTTAAGATGCTCTATTATCTTTAGAATCTAATCATTGGCATGGACATAGTATATACACAAATGCACTTAATGTATTTAATATCTATTCGTCATTTATCAGTGTATACACTTTCGTGTATTTTGTGTACGTACTAAACGATTCCGTTATAGGAGAATCATGAAATCAAGATTTGTATCATTGGCACTTCAACTATAAAGGAAGCTATTTTTTTTTCATTTACTGTCTATTTGTCATCGGAAGTACAGTTATACATGAACATCTGTGTAATGTCACATTTTACGTATAATACTTTTTCTGGTGTATTTACTTATTTTTGTTTTTCATATGGACATAATGAATTTGCCTTTAAGTAGCACAGACCCAACCGTAACCGTACCCACGGACTCCATACCAATAATGAAGAGAGTTAATCCAATTATAGAGGAGGCAATTGCCATATGGATGAGATTTCGGAAGTGTATAATCCAGATTTGATATGTCTTCTGGGTGTATAATCCAGATTTGATATGTCTTCTGGAAGAAAGATTGATTAGTCGCCGCTTAAAGAACTCATAAATCCTATTTTTTATTAGACTATTATTGTTAATAGAGAGCTTTTTTAAATTTTCTTTTAGGTTCTGAAACTAGTGCACCTTCTTCAGGACAGCGATCCAGTACCCCAGATATCCCACCCCGTCCTGATCCTTTAAATTCGTTTTTTCCCAATTTAACTAATTCCGTAGGACAGTGTTGCGGATGTACAAGTGAAGATGGTGCATATTATTTTGGCACATTTGTATGTTCTGATTGTCTAAAACAAGTCCAAGAAATCATTAGAAATGGAAGAGCCCCAGCTTGCAACGATAGTCATAATGGGCCCCGGTTATGCACCTTCTGTTTGACGGAAGAAGTGTACCGCCACACTTCTCCAGCCATCATCTTGCCAGGTAATTACTGAAATTTACTTCTCAATTTTTTTTTTATATAGCATATTTTACTTTTTGGCAGGATTTACGAGGATGACTTTTGATACTAATTACTTGCCTGTAAGGTATCCTAGTGGTTACTATATGGTTAGCAATTTCTGTTTATTTTGAATGAAACAAGGAATTTACTAAATCGGATTAGTTATGATGTGAAGTAATTCTTGTCTTATTTTATCTGATTACTAGGTGGAAGAGAAAATAAGCGAGGGAGATGAACATTTTATGGAATTCTATAAGATTTGTATCCAAGACCTGTTGAGATGGATAATACGACAAGAACAGATTTATCTTTTCGAAGCTGATGAGAGAGTGAGTGCCGTTTCTTTATTAAAATTTATCTGTAATGTTTTCTTGTAGTAGTAATTTTTTCTTTTTAGGTTAAATTGTTATCTGAAAACGGTTTGGCAGCCGTTCTGATGTTAATGTCTATTCAGAATGTTACCATCCACAATGTTATCAGGGGTTATAGGCGGTACATAGATCCATATGCTTGCACGTCTGAACCACTTCGAGTAATCCTGGCAAATATATTTCGCGTGGGGAGTATATACGAAGAAATGAGATTAGGACCCGAGCATCTATATTTTGTCAAACTTCTAGTGCTTTTTCAGCCAGGTAATTTTTTATATCTTGATCTTTTTATCGTTTTACTGTTTTTTCCTCAATATGTGATTTCGTCTATAGAATTCCAGATGTAAAGCCGTCAGCTTGCTTGCGTTTTTGTAATGATGATTGTGTGTTTTGACTAAAATTTACTAGACTAAAATCGATTTATGTTTGTTTAGTCTAATGGTCTCAAGTATGGTGCGCTCACACCTAGAAGCGCACCACACAGCAAAATAATGCGTAACTAATTTTAAGATACGCATTATTTTTATTTTTTGTCATAATGCAGGGCTGACTGCTGCACGCACCCCCATATAATAATTACTGTCTAAAGGGAAGGGACGTACGATAAAGATTCGGGGATGGTTGGTCTAATCAATTAGCATTTAATTCTTATTTAAATAAATAAATCAGAAATTTATTTTAATATATATAATGAGTAGCAATGTATTCGGGCAAAGCTAAAACTTCTAAAAAAAATTCTAAAGGATAGTCATGCGCCATAGCTAAAATTTTTTTTCATATTTTTCAGAATTTGTCCGGATAGAGAAAGCGGACGACTTCGACGATATTGTAGCGATCCATTATGATAAAAAGAAAGGAGTGGTGAATAAGTTTGAAAACTTAAAATTTCTGACTGACAGCTACTGGTTTTGTTTGAATCAAATGGAGTTGAAGGTGAAAGCTTTAAAAAACATTAACAGAAGTATCTATTCGATACGAAATTTAGCCAAATGGATGACAAAAGTGTGGGAAAGCCGCGAAGGCTTGGATTATCTTGAATCTTTCGATATCAGCTTGCAAAAATGGCGTAATTCTTATCCTTCTCATTTTTCTTTTTTCCTCTTGATGTTTTAGCTTGTGGTTTTGTCTTTTTATTTTTAGTAGCAAGCCATCAACACTTCACCAATGACAACGTAATTGTGGTAAGTATTCGTATTGCGCAGGACTAGTTTCTGGGTTTCCTTTTTTTAATTTTTTTTAATTTTGCAGGGGTACGGTTTCTCTGATATTCCCGAAGCGGCTTTCGAAGTTTGCGATAAAACCAACCGATTAACTTTGAAAAATTTTCGTAATGCTCAAGCTTTGCTGCGTCACCATTTCACTCGCTTCGACCAAGTTAATGCTTAAATAAATAAATCTTTTTTTAAATAATTTTATTTTTTAACTCTTAAATTTTCTTTCTTAGAGTATATTGATGGAACATAACTTTCTGAAATACAATATTATCCACTTGGCCTTCTCCGGTTATTGGGAAGAGTTAATTGTCTATTATGAACCTTTCTTCGAATTGAGAGATATGTTGGTTAATATAAGGAAAAACTTTAGGCAACTGCGATTCGGTGTTAAGACTCCCCATCATTTCTTACAATATTTTCTTCTCTTTGATCCATGTAAGTAATCGAGAGAATTTTAATGCCAGACAAAAATTTTAGGTTTATTTTTTTAACCGATATTTTAATTTTCAGGTCAAATATTTTACAACAATATTCGGCATTGTCCTTTTGAGAAATTTCAAGATTTGTTTGTACGGAATATGGCTGTTTTTCTGAAAATGGATTTACAAGAAACGAGAAAAAGTTTCAGCCCTGGATACGACTACAGTTTGGAAGATTTGATAGGAAAAGTTAGCATCACTCGAAATCCAGAAGAAAAGGAAGCTTTAAGAAATCTTTTTAAGCTGGTTAACTTTTTTCTTCGAGAAGGATTTGACAAATTTCCTTTTCTGATAAATTTAAATATTTGGCTAGGTGACCAATGAAAATTCTAAACTTGACAAATGTGTGTGTGAAAATTTGATATGTTTAAATTCGACTGTTTAAATTCACAAACTCTTACATATTTTCTGCAAAAAACAGCAGTTAATCGTTTTATTAATAAAATCTTTAGCATAGTTAGATTGGCTAACTTTATTGAGATTTCTATAACTAGCTACAAAAACCGAAAGGAATATATTTTATTTTATTTTTTTTTTTTTTTACGGTGACTTGTTAGAATCTTTAAAGATGATCCAAACGGATTATAAATACAAAATTTTTGCTTTTGACAAACACTTAATGTTTCCTTTTTTTCATAAATTTTCTTTTTAAGTATAGTAATATTAAATCAGTTATTTTGCATAGCTTTTTCAGAAGACTATAGGAACCATTTAATGGCTATTGTTCACTAATCAATTTAATATACAAATTGATTTTATTTTTATCGATCTTTGCATTTATTATAAGTTTATCAAGTCACGATATAAGTTTAGAATCACGATATAAAATATTCTTGCCAGCAGAAATGGGGGAAATTATAATTTCAGAAGAAAATACAGTAAGTTTTTAGTCTAAATTGATAGAACGAATGATTTTGCTTTCCCAAATTCTCATAGTATTGATGGTGGACGTTAAATACCTCAATCCGTACGGAATCAAACTTTTAAACAGATACAGTAAGACCCCGCTTAACGCTGTTTCGATGTAACGCGGTTTATTTCGAATTCAATATTTTTCTTTTGATTCACTTTGGCGCGATTTTCAAATCGTTAAACTCACATAAATCCTCGTCTTCATGCGATTTCGCTTTTCTGAAAATGAAGAGCAAAAGGAATTTGAACGGATTTTCTCAAAAAAAGTTTAGCCACTATTACGGAAATTATAGATCAGTTTATACAAAATTATAATAGAAGTTCAAAGGCAAGACGAAGTGTCATGGCTGCGATGTCTATCGGCAATTGTTTGCTGAACGAAAGAGGAAAAAGGAAAACGACGTTAAATGACTTCTTAGCGAAAAAACAGTGCCAAATGAGGAAGAATCTTCCTTATCAAACATAAATTATTTACTCTATTCTTGATTTTCAGGAATGATTTATGAATACAAATCTATATTAGCCATAAAAAATGTCTATAATTATTATTATTGTATTACATTAATGTTACGTATTATTTTTTATTTTGTATATATTTTTTTAATTCACTGTCCTGTTTCACCTATCTCCATTGTTTACGTGTTAAGATAGCCTCGTTTAACGCTGTTTCATTTAATGCTTGATATTCTTGATTTGTATTCATAAATCATTCCTGAAAATCTATATTAGCCATAAAAAATGTCTATAATAATTATTATTGTATTACATTAATGTTACGTATTATTTTTTTTATTTTGTGTATATATTTTTTAATTCACTGTCCTATCTCCATTGTTTACGTGTTAAGATAGCCTCGTTTAACGCTGTTTCATTTAATGCTTGATTTTGTTGGAACGTATCCCCCGCGTTAAACGGGTCTTACTGTACATAAACAATATGAAAATTTTTTTTTTTTAGTCAGCATAGTCTTCTTGATTTTCTTTATTCTGAAATGTTAATTAAAAAATGACTTAAAAAATGCAAGTGTTTTAATGAATTTTAAAAGTTCATTTTTAATCATAGTAGGCCTATATATCGTAGAGATTAAAAAAAATTGTACATTCATTCCTATCACTTTTATACCGAACTTGCATGGGTGGCTGCGCTGTCTATCGGCAATTGTTTGCTGAACGAAAGAGGAAAAGGCAAACGAGGTTAAATGACTTCTTAGCGAAAAAAGTGCCAAATGAGGAAGAATCTTCCTTATCAAACATAAATTATTTACTCTATTCTTGATTTTCAGGAATGATTTATGAATACAAATCTATATTAGCCATAAAAAATGTCTATAATTATTATTATTGTATTACATTAATGTTACGTATTATTTTTTATTTTGTATATATTTTTTTAATTCACTGTCCTGTTTCACCTATCTCCATTGTTTACGTGTTAAGATAGCCTCGTTTAACGCTGTTTCATTTAATGCTTGATTTTGTTGGAACGTATCCCCCGCGTTAAACGGGTCTTACTGTACATAAACAATATGAATTTTTTTTTTTTATTCGTAGCATAGTCTTCTTGATTTTCTTTATTCTGAAATTTTAATTAAAAAATGACTTAAAAATGCAAGTGTTTCAATGAATTTTAAAAATTCATTTTTAATCATAGTATATACCGTAGAGATTAAAAAAAATTGTACATTCATTCCTATCACTTTTATACCGAACTTGCATGTATTTCAAAATTATGGAAACGTTAAATTCTCCATAATTTTTTAAATTTTCTTATCTGAAAGGAAAGAGGGAGGAAGACAGAGAGGCATGCTCTCATCTGTTATGATTAGACAACTGGAAAAGGAAATCTAAACAAACGAAGCGGTTTACAAAAAATTTAATTTAGGAAATTTTTTTAGTAAGAAGAATAAACGTTTTTTTATCTACTTTTTACATGTTAAATTTTGCTTTTATACCATTTGCAAATTAATGAAAACATAGTTTAAGCAAGTAAGTTCAGCAGTTGAATTCTTTATTCATACTGTTCCTAATATAATACAAAATGGGAATTTCTAGCTCATTTTTATCATTTATATTTTTAAGTAGTTTAGTTTTATGTTATCTTCGTAAATAATTGGCAATATTAATTGACTAGATATTCAATTCCGTAGTAACAAACAGATTATTATAATCTATTTAGGAAAATAGTTTATTTGTAGAATGTTTAAACTTATGCTAAATCTGAATTTCATAAGCTTTTGTGTGTATTATTTAATTTAGGAAATTTTTTTAGTAAGAAGAATAAATGTTTTTTTATCTACTTTTTACATGTTAAATTTTGCTTTTTCATTAATTTGCAAATGGTATAATAGTTTAAGCAAGTAAGTTCAGCAGTTGAATTCTTTATTCATACTGTTCCTAATATAATAATTTAGGAAATTTTTTTAGTAAGAAGAATAAACGTTTTTTTATCTACTTTTTACATGTTAAATTTTGCTTTTATACCATTTGCAAATTAATGAAAACATAGTTTAAGCAAGTAAGTTCAGCAGTTGAATTCTTTATTCATACTGTTCCTAATATAATACAAAATGGGAATTTCTAGCTCATTTTTATCATTTATATTTTTAAGTAGTTTAGTTTTATGTTATCTTCGTAAATAATTGGCAATATTAATTGACTAGATATTCAATTCCGTAGTAACAAACAGATTATTATAATCTATTTAGGAAAATAGTTTATTTGTAGAATGTTTAAACTTATGCTAAATCTTAATCTGTTTTCCTAAATAGATTATATTTGTAGAATGTTTAAACTTATGCTAAATCTGAATTTCATAAGCTTTTGTGTGTATAATGAGTATTACTAGTATATAGATTTGAATAAAAAAATAAACCTATATAATTAGAAAATATTTTTAATTGGTGTGACACATTATTGTACAGGAATTTCAATAAATTGCATTTAAAATACAATAATTAACCGTAGGACTTCGTCTCCTTTCAAATAAGCTTAAAAATGACCTACGCGGAAAACATTAGCTGATTCTGATATCGTTGTATTCTGCTTTATTTAATAGAATTAATCTTATTTTGATCCTTCATTAAATATTTCTAATTCTTCGAATAATTGGCTTTCCTCATCCTCTAATTTTCTATATATGGTCAAACTATAAGTTTTCGTGCATATTTTGAATTTGGCTACAAATGTATGAGTAAAGCTGCATATAGGCAGATTAATAGCTTGTTAATTTCTATAGAGGGTATGAAAATTTAAAAAAATTTCTTAAATAGCTTTTTTTGAGTGCAGAAATTAGTGTCGTTGCTATCTCAATTTTCTGCTTGACATTTTATGATTATTTATAGAATTAAGTCTCCGAATTTTGCATAATTCTTGTCATTACGTCTCTACCAAGGATCCTTGGTCGATTAAATTAACTTAATCTCATTCGAAACATTAAAAACTTTTGAATTTATTTTATAATTTTGCAATAATTGTTAATATTCGCAATATAAGTTAGATATAAGATTTATAAAGAAATTTTACTGTACAAGACTTAATTCTATAAATAATCATAAAATGTCAAGCAGAAAATTGAGATAGCAACGACACGAATTTCTGCACTCAAAAAATAGCTATTTTTTAAGAAATTTTTTTAAATTTTCATATCCTTTATAGAAATTAACAAGCTATTAATCTGCCTATATGCAGCTTTACTCATACATTTGTAGCCAAATTCAAAATATGCACGAAAACATTAATTTTCTATATATGGTCAAACTGATTATGAGGAAAGCCAATTATTCGAAGAATTAGAAATATTTAATGAAGGAT